>MU686570.1:44363-69406 GCA_026770625.1 Nicotiana glauca
CCCCCCCCCCCCCCATATTCACTATTCAGCCCAATCATTCATTTACAAATTATTACAAACCAATAGTATCTGAATTACAGTACAAAAAATAAGAAGTTATTCTATAGGGAGCCTTCAATCAGGCCCAGTCTTCCAACCTCACTCTCTTCGAGTTTCACATCCTTTGCCATGGTATAGGTGCGGCAAAGCTCCCTAGGTCCCTGGCTAATACCAGCACCTAAACACTTAAAAGAATGCAGGATGGGTGCAGTATGGATTACCAGCCTTATGCGTCAAAGTTCAGTGAGTACTCAGAGGTACCCAAAGCAATGCTCAAACTAAGGGGGTAAAACCTATTCTCTAAAAGTAGTGTGAAGTGCAGGAAGAGGTTGTTTAAAAGAGTTTTGACAGAAATAGTGTTGAAAGGAATGTCACTTAAAATAATTCGTAAAACAAAGAGAGTCTGTTTAGTAAAACAATTTTTCCGAAAAGAGAATAGAGTAATAAGTAACAACCTAGACACAGTACCTCCAAAAATAGGTTCATACACAGCCAAAGACCACAGAACCAAGGCAGGTCCAGCAAACACAAACAGGGATAGTGGGCTTAGGGAAACATAGGACAAAACATATAACCCAGCAAAGGTCTAGGACTAGCTCAAGCATATTCAAAAATAGCCATCAATGGCATAGTCAGAGAAAAACAGACGGGAAGAACAATCACATAGAGGGGTGATAGGGATTTGGGGTAATTATGCAAGTCATGCGCACATAAAGGGGGTGTACTAATCCAAAGGGTAGGGAAGATGTAATAACATGCTAGTGATGCATTTTAATTACAAATTTTTCAAGAGAACCACAAATAGAAGCAAACTAGAAATATTAAGAACTGAAACAAATAGAGAATCATATTTTTGTTGGAGCTTTGAATTGAAACTAGGACATACCAGTAAGAGAGCAAAACCAGGATGCAAAGACAAAGTGATAACACAGTATTAGCCTTGGCTTACAGCCGGCTAATAATAGGCAAGAGCAGGGAACAACAATAGAGCAAAAGAGCAAGAGAGAGAGAACACAAGAGAATGTGGAATTTAGAGTATTTAGTGATGTGTGTGTGTGTGTGTCTTGTTAATGAGAGACTAAGAGTACTTATAGTTTTTAAAACGAGAAGGAAAATAAGGTAAGAAGTAAAGAGTAGTATAATTATAGAAGTAAATACAATTAGAATCCCAATCAATGTAAGTAATCCCCTTTAATTGGGGAGTCCTAGTTCAAACGGCTACCATTGTGACAAATAAGGAAAGAAAACTAATTGAAAGACTAATTTCAATCATACAGAGAGTAGTAAATAATAAGGCATGTGATTAGGACAAGGTGCAGAACACACGAATTAAGGAAAGTAAGAATCAATTGGCGACATGCTTGCATATATAAAATAAGGCAGAGTATCATTCTGAAAATCAGTAAGAGATCCCCTGGAATCGTAGGGAATCAATTATCAGTTAAGGCAGATGTCAACAATAAGGAAATACACAAAATCAGTAAAGAATGTTAAGGCAAGTATCCTAGTTTAATGGAAAATACACAAAGCCAGTAGGGATTCTAAGGTAAGCATTATAGTTAAAGGAAAATACACAAAATCAGTAAGGTGTTCTAAGGCAAACATCATAGTTAAAGGAAAATACACAAAATCAGTAAAGTAACAAGTAACAAACCATAGGAATCATAAAGAATTTAAATAGCAGTCATGTGATTAACAGGGAGAAGTACTCATAGAACAGTAGGAATTAAAAGTCAAAACAATGAATCAACGCAGGAGTTGCAGAGAACATACAGATCCATAGTCGAGTAGCAAAGAAACAACCCAGAGTACCTAGGGTTTCATCAATACTTGTTAGAATGACATAAAATCAGGAGATAATAGCTTAAACACAGTAAAGATGTTAAAAATTAGGAAAACTTTCTGAAAACAAGGTCAAGAAACTGTAGTTTCAAATAGGAGACAAAGATACTTAAAACTTGATTATTTGTGAAAATTGAGTAAAGAAAGGTTTAAAATATGAAAGAATGACTCACAAATCGTTAAAATATAGAGATTTAAGAGGTCTGGGTAGAAAATAGGGTTTCATAGGAAACCAATTAGAAGTAAGGAAACCTGGATGTGAAACTCAGGAACCGTGGTGATTAGGACACCATCGAGTCAAAACGTACTGGAGAAAGGCCGGAAACAAACCAGGTGAAGATTCAGTGACCATCTCGTATGATAGAGGCTTTTGGGATCTCAAGGATAGAGAGAATCAACGAACTAGGGTTTCATGGCCGCTGGTAGTCGAAAGAGATGAGGCTGGAGGTGGCCGAAGAGATGGTGGAGGCCATCGGAGAAGAAGAACCAGAAGGTTCTATAGAGAAGGGGGAGAGGAAGAGACAAAGTAGAGAGAGATAGAGAGGCTATCTCAAAGATTGAGGGGTCGGGGGGGAGGGTAATTAGGTTTTAATTTAGGAAAATAAATCTGGGTCGTTGATCTTATTTGATCACAGTTCATATTAAATCGGGGTTGGGCTAATTTATATTAGGGATTGGGCTGGGGTGAGTTTAATTGGGTATTGGTCAATTAAATCTGATAAGGGTGTGGAAAAATTGGCTTAAATTGAAATAATAAAGGGTTGTTTGTTAAATAGCCAATTTTCCTTCTTTTATTATTTTATAAAATAGTTAAAAAATATTTTTAAAACAAATTAAAAGTACTGAACTAATTAAGAGCATATAAATATTAATCTAAAAATACAGAAAATGATTTTATAATTGTAAAATATTGTTAAACGCAAAATAGGCTATAATTGCAATTATATGCAATTTAGCTTTAAAAATACCAAATAAATTTGTTAAAATATGAAAAAATTACCTTAATTATATCTTGGTGTAAATATGAGAATAAAAAATAAATTATTCACTAAAATGCTAGTCTGGGAATAACTATTAAATTTTGTACTATTAAAATAGTTAACAAATTGATTTTAAAGTACTTAAAAATAACGGAAAAATACCAAAACTTTTGGGCATGCTTATATATGCATGTAAATGCTATTTTGAGTATATAAAAATATGTAAGGAAAAATTTGGTATCAACAGATGCCCCTCTTTACCTGAGCTGGATGAAAGAGTTATCGGGTAAAGATATGATGGCCAATTTTGACCGAAAGAAATGATTTGACAGATTTTGACCGAGCTCTAGCTCCTGAGCTACCTACATATCCTTGGTCTTATAGGAATCAGGTCATATGTAGTTCGGGAATCCATCGGCAGATCATGCCGATGGAGATTTCGAAAGACAGACGCGATATTCAGGTTGGGAGGGATGGTCAGGGACTGATAGGCTGTTGGAACCGGAGCGGGATTGCTCCTGATGTGATGGTCTTTGCTAGTCGGTGTACCTACAAATAAGCAATACGAACATATATTGTGCATTAATTTAAACGTTATGCAGGTTCCCGTTGGACCATGAATGTTGTCTCCGGACGGGTAGGATGACGTCCTCAGACCATGATGTCCTGGGCCATGAACCGTATAATAGAGGATTCGCAGGCTATGAAATGATGTTCTCGGGCTATCATAATGATGCCTCTGAACTATGATGCCTTTGAATACTAATATGCAAAAGATAAAATTAGGGTCCTCGGGCCATGGAATGGTGTTCTCGGGCTATGAAAATGGTACCTCCGAACAATGACGCCTTTGGACAATTTGGCGATCTTTCAGCCCATGAAATGTAGGATTTGGCGATGTTTCAGCTGATGTAAAGTATATATATAAATGGCGATCTTTCAGCCATTGCGAGATTTAAATAAATTTAGGGATATTTCAGCCAATGTAAAGTATAAATATAAATGACGATTTTTCAGCCGATTGCAGGTCTCAAATAAAAGGTGGTGGTATTTCTGCCGATGTAAAGATTTAATTAAAGTTGGCAATATTTCTGCTATGCAGGATGTAAATAAAGTTGGCGATCTTTCAGGCAAGCTGGTGGAGACAATGCTTAGTCTCGGAAGGCAGAAAGGCAGCCTTATGCAATGCGAGAAAATGCAGGTGGAGACAATACTTACTCTCGGAAGGGAGAAAGGTAGGCTTATGCAATGCAGGAAGAATGCAAATGGAGATAGAGCTTAGTCTCGGAAGGCAGAAAGGTAGCCTTATGCAATGCGAGAAAATGCGAGTGGAGACAGAGCTTAGTCTCGAAAGGCAGAAAGGTAGCCTTATGCAATGCAAGAAAAATGCAGGTGGAGACAATGCTTAGTCTTGGAAGGTATAAAGGTAGCCTTATGCAATGTAACAAATAAAGGTGAAGAGTAACGAAATTTCTTAGCTGATTGATGATAACTGATAGTTGATTGCATCATTGTGGTTGTTGGGGATGTCATATGCAGATAGAACTTGTAAGTAAGTGATGATTCTGAGAGTTTTACTCCTGCAAAATTGTGAGTATGGAATCGTATCTGATGATTTTATGTCTTGGGGTACCTGCATTCAAATAAAAGTCATGAGTTTTGTAATGGGGGAAGGTTAGTTCGTCTTCCCGTGGACATTGGTTGTCCTACTCGGCTCTTGCTTTAATTGGGGGGTGCATCGCTAAACAAAGCAATTTTGATAGTAGCCATGCATGGTTTAGTAAAAAAAATATGATGCATCTACATAATTTAAAATGATTTCCTTTTAGATGAACCGACGATTGCGATGCGGTTCAAGACATTGCGACCTCTTTTGCTCCGGAATTTTGAGGGTCCTCCTCAAAATTGTGCCCTAGTTTACTAGGATGGTGCCTCTGATGAATGGCTAAAAGCCAACTTCGGAATTTTGAAGGTCCTCTTCAAAATTCTGGCCCAGTTTCCAATATCGGGGGGAAATGAAATTTTTATTGAATTGTGACCGAACCCATATGGCTGCCTACGTATCCCCTCTTAAACGGGAATCAGGTCAGGAGTAGTTCAAATTACATGATAAAGAAATCATAATGATTACACATAATAACGTTTGACTGCATCTAAATTAATTGGCTTTGGCCAGACTTCTCCATCCATTTCTGCAAGTTTGAGGGCTCCTCCTGTTAGTACCCAGTGAAGTATGTACAGGCCCTACCAGTTAGGAGAGAATTTCCCCTTGGCTTCATCCTAATGCGGGAAAAGTCTCTTCAGCACCAGCTGTCCTGGTGTAAACTATCTCGGCTTGACTCTTTTGTTGAAGGCTCTAGACATCATACTCTGATACAATTGAACATGACAAATTGCGTTCATTCTTTTTCCGTCTATAAGGGCTACTGCTCGTAGAGACTCTTTACCCATTCTATATCTTCAAGTTCGACTTCCTATATAATCCTCAGGGAGGGAATCTCTACCTCGGCCGGGATGACTGCCTCGGTACTATAAATCAACATATAGGGAGTCAACCCGGTTGAGGTGCGGATTGTTGTACGGTACCCCAATAAAGCAAATGAGAGGTTTTCGTGCCATTGATTGTGTTTCTCTACCATCTTCCTTATTATTTTCTTGATGTTCTTATTGGCTGCTTCTACAGCTCCATTCATCTGAGGTCTATAGGCTATAGAATTCTTGTGCTTAATCTTGAACATTTCACACATCGCTTTCATCAGGTCACTGTTGAGATTGGAACCATTATCAGTAATGATTGACTCTGGGATGCCGAACCGACAAATGATATGGTCGCGGACAAATTCCACCTCAACCTTCTTGGTTACTACCTAATATGATGCTGCTTCAACCTATTTGGTGCAATAATCAATGGCCGCTAGAATGAACCTGTGCATGTTTGATGCGGCGGGCTCGATAGGTACGATGACATCCATTCCCCAAGTGGCGAATGGCCATGGTGATGTTGTTGCATTAAGATCATTAGGAGGCACCTTTATCATATCCGCATATATCTGATAGCGATGGCATCTTCGGACATACTGGATGCAGTCCGTTTTCGTAGTCATCCAAAAATATCCAGCTTGGAGTATTTTCTTGGCTAAGATAAAACTATTCATATGTAGACCACAGGTTCCTGCATGAACCTCTTCGAACAACCTGGAAGCTTCCTGTGTTTTGACACACCTTAGTAATCCTAAGTCGGGAGTCTTTCTATACAGAATTCCTCCGCTGTGAAAGAAGTGATTAGATAACCTCCTCAGTGTGCGCATCTAAGTAGCGTTTGCAAATTCTGGGTATTCTCCTGTCGCCAAATATTTCTTAATGTCATGAAACCATGGTCTGTCTACTTCTTCCTCGACATTAGCACAATAAGCGGGTTGATCTTGGATTTTTACCGGGATAGGATCAATGAAGTTCTTATCTGGATGCTGAATCATGGATGATAGAGTGGACAATGTGTCGGCGAACTCATTTTGGGATCTGGGGACATGCCGGAATTCTGTCTTTGTGAACCTTTCCGCAACTCTTATACATGATGCAAATACGAGAGTATCTTGGAGTTCTTGGTTGCCCATTCTTCTTGGAGCTGATGTATGAGCAAGTCTGAATCCTCGATCACTAGTAACTCCTGAGCATTCATATCAATGGCCAGCTTGAGCCCTAAGATACAGGCTTCGTACTTGGCCATATTGTTGGTGCACGGGAACCTGAGCTTGGCAGACACCGGATAATGCTGACCTGTTTCTGATACTAGAACTGCTCCTATGCCAACTCTATTAAAGTTTGCTGCTTCGCCGAAGAACATTCTCTAGCCATCATAGGATTCTGCAATGTCTTCTCCTATGAAAGAGACCTCTTCGTCAGGAAAATATGTCTTTAGAGGCTCGTATTCTCCGTCCATGGCATTTTCAGCAAGATGATCTGCCAGTGCATGTCCTTTGATTGCTTTCTGGGTTATGTAGACAATATCAAATTCACTCAGCTGGATTTGCCATTTGTCTAGCTTGCCCATGGGCATGGGCTTTTTTTGGAAAATATACTTCAGCGGATCCATTCTTGATATGAGATACATAGTATAGGCACAGAAATAATTCTGAGCTACCCAAGTAAGAGCATAATATGTGCGTTCTAGCATAGAATACTAGGCCTCGTACATGGTGAACGTTTTGCTGAGATGGTAGATGGCTTGCTCCTTTCTCCATGTTTCATCATGTTGTCCCAAAACACAACCAAATGCCCCATCCAATACTGTAAGGTAGAGCAATAGCAGTCTACCTGGTTCTGGCGGAACCAGAACTGACGGCATTGACATGTATTCCTTGATTCTGTCGAAGGCTTTCTAACAATCATCAGTCCATTTAGTGGCGAGGTCCTTTTTCAATACCTTAAATAGTGGTTCACAAATGATAGTGGACTGATCTATGAACCGGTTGATGTAATTGAGATAAGAAACTCATAACCTCGTTCTTGTTCTTTGGCAGTGGCAATTCTTGAATGGCCTTAACCTTTGACGGATCCAGTTCTATTCCTCGTCGACTTACGATGAACCCAAGCAATTTTCCGGCAGGGACCCCGAATGTGCATTTGGCGGAATTCAGTTTCAGATTGTACCTTCTCAATCTGATGAAGAACTTCCTCAGATCTTCCATGTGGTCAGTGGCTTTCTTGGATTTGATGATGACATTGTCTGTATACACCTCGATCTCTTTGTGTGTCATGTCATGAAAAATAGTAGTCATATACCTAATGTAGGGGGCCCCAGCATTTTTTAATCCAAATGACATCATCTTGTAACAATACATCCCCCACGGCGTAATGAAAGATGTTTTCTCTGTGTCCTCTTCGTCCATCCATATCTGATGATACCCGACAAAACAATCAACAAATGACTGTAGCTCATGCTTGGCACAATTGTCAATCAGAATGTGTATGTTTGGCAAGGGGAGGTCGTCTTTTGGACTGACCCGATTGAGGTCCTAGTAGTCGACACAGACTCTAACATTTCCGTCCTTCTTCGATACTGGCACAATGTTGGCTAACCATGTTGGGTACTCCACTATCCTGAGGACCTTGGCTTTGACTTGTTTGGTAACTTCCTCCTTGATTTTCAAACTCGTGTCTAGCTTGAACTTCCTGAGCTTCTGCTTTACCGGTGGACATGTCGGATTTGTTGGCAGTTTGTGAACTACAATGGATGTACTGATACCAGTCATATCATCATACGAACAGGTGAATATGTCCTCATATTCCCTTAGGAATTCCATGTACTCTTCCTTTTCTGACGGTGACAGGTGAACACTGATGCGTATTTCCTTCACATTCTCTGTATGCCCCAAGTTGAAAACCTCGGTTTCGTCCAAGTTAGATTTAGGCCTATTCTTAAAGTCCTCAACCTCTTTAACGACCTCTTCTAAGTTTATATCCATTTGTTGCATTGTCTCGTTGCATGTTACATTCGTTGGTTCATCAAGATAAGTAATAGTAATGATGTGTAAATAAAGTAAATGATAGAGAAAATAATAAGAGCGAGACTTATAAGAAACTGAAATACTTTGATAAATTCCATAACTGTTTTGAACATCGGAGCTCTTTTCAAAATTTAAAGAAAAAACGGAAAGGAAATCAACTAGCGAAAAAATAAAAGATAATGTATGGTGCTTTGTTCAGTCTTGCTACCCTGAAGCTTTCCGGGCCTTGGTGGTTCTGATGGACCAATTATTGAGGCGTGCTCCTGTCGACGCCCCCTTTTTCTCACAAAATCGGGTTTACGACATTTGGGAGGACAACTCTATTCCCTTTTGGGATTTGGGTTTTTGGAATTGAAGAGTTGCCATCTAATGATTAAGTGCATTAGGACACTAAAAAGGGTTTTGAGTTGGAAAACCAGAGTTCGGGTAAGTGCTAGAAATTAGCTCGAGGAAAAGGTGTTAGGCACCCCTCAAGATCCACTAGTGTGGTTCATGGCCATGTTATATTGTGACTTTAAATGTAAACAATAAGTAGGCAAGTAAGAATTACAAATACAATGGGGTTTTCACATAATGGTTGCAAGAGATTAAAGTAGTTAAAGAAGCTAAAATTTGAGAGAAGAAACAGTTTTTTTTAAAAAGCTGAAGTTTATGAAAAAGTGGTTGAAATTACGAGAAAAAATAAAATGACCAAATAAGGGAATGGTTCCTAAGTTTATGCATAATATGGATCACCCCACACAACACCCGGTAACTGTTGGTACACGTGGTGTTATCGTGTGGTCATCATATCAATATATACCCTTTCCCACCTCGTTAAGGTATTAAATGTGGAATGATCTCGTTTTACTTATTGCATGCTATTACCCGCTCCCATACTATAAGTCCCGGAGTAACTTAGGACTACTAGTCCTAAAGGGTGGGATATTAGGCTGATTGGTTTCAAAGGATAAAAATCTAAGGCGACATACAAAAACACATACTGCATGTTGGGGAACCATGTAAACATATAATGGCTCATGTATACCTCCTCAAACAAATACATAAATAGCATGACTTAAACACAATTACGGTCTCAAAGATAGGAACTTTTACAGCAGTTAAAGCATGGTTTTAAAATGAAGTAGGAACAGTAATTTAATGAGGTGTAGGACAAGTAAAATAATACGATTCTGGGCAGAGGTTAGTAACTTAGTGATTTGCGGATATAAAAATCAGAAACTCAGTAAGAGTAAAATAGTTGCATCATTTCAAAAGCGTTCCAGATGAAGCAGAGTTTTTTAAGAAAACAGAGTGAACTTCAGAGAATCAAAACAAGAGAAAATGGGAATGGTAGAGTTGAAATTAAAGAAGTTTGTTGGTTTTTAAGCTAATAAAAACACAATTAATCAGTTCTTATTGGGCCTAAAATTCCTAAGCGTCGTACACATTGTCTGATTATTTTAAGTGATGGACATACATATTTTGATTCTGATTTATAAAGGTACACCTGATAAGGTATTTGCAGAAAAATGTTTCAAACTATTTAGCCATATTCTAACAAAGTTATTAGAGTAACGTGAATTAACTACTGCAACTCGAACGAGTGAGAAATCCTAAGGGCGGGATATCTAATGCACATAGGAGTACCTAAAACATGATTTCTAACATGCCAATGCAGTAATGATTAATTGCTTATTAAAATTGTTCACTCGTTATTAACTGATCGTGGTTACAAGATGAGCATAATGACGAGCTGAAAGTGAAGAACCTAAAGCAGGATCTCTAATGAATGAGATGTATGACCTATACAGGTTATCTATTGCGCAGATAAGTGAATAAAAATCCTATAAGCATGTTTTCTACCCATTATTTATACTAAGCATGCATAACCCTCCCCATATTCACTACTCACCCCCAATCGTTTGTTTTACTAATTATTACAAACTAGTAGTATCTGAATTATAGTAATAAAGAACAAAAATAAGAAGTTATTCTATAGGGAGCCTTCAATCAGGCCCAGTCTTCCAACCTCAACACATTCGAGTTCACAACCTTTGGCATGGTTTAGGTGCGGCAAAACTCCCTAGGGCCCCATTGGGTCCCTGGCCAATACCAGCACCTAAACACTTAGAAGAATGCAGGACAGGTGCAGTGTGGAATACCAGTCTTATGTGTCAAAGTTCAGTTAGTACTCAGAGGTACTCAAAGCAATGCTCACACGAAGGGGGCAGAACCTATTCTCTAAGAGTAGTGTGAAGTGCAGGAAGAAGTATTTTTAAAAGAGTTTTTGAAAACAAGGGATTTGTTTTTAAAAAAAAAAGAGAATAGCAGAACAAATAGTTCAACAGTACAGGATTGCATACAGGGATCATGGGGAAAGGGGAACAGATAGATCACACAATGCTAAAGGAGATACAAAAGTTTAATGAAGCATGAATACACAGAATCAGGAGATTCAGGGGACCAAGAATGGTCAGACTTAGACATGATACCTAGACAATAATATGGGGGAAAATTATGACATTTAAGATAAACAACAGTCAAAAACATATAAATCAAAAAGGACATACAAAGTGCCAGGGATCAGGGGAACTGGGAAGTAGTAAAGTTTAGGCATGCTAATGTATAGCAATAGGACATAGGCATAGCAAGTAAAGTTAGGGACAGACAAAGTCATAGTACAGACTTAGCATGTAAATCAGAAGACATGGTGAAGTATTAAAGCAAATAAGCAATTGCACATTGAGCAGAAGAAGCATAAATAGAAGAAAATCAAAAAGATAATGAACTGAAGCAAAAGTAAACACATTGGTTGGAGACTTGAAGATTAATTAGGACATATCAGTAAAAGAGCAAGAGCAGGATGCAAAGACAAAGTAGTAACACAATATTAGCCTTGACTTTCAGCCAGCTAATAATAAGTAAGAGCAGAGAACAACCATAGAGCAAAAGCAAGAGAAAGAGCACAAGAGAATGCGGGATTGAGATATTCAGTGATGTGTGTGTGTCAGGAAGACTGTGTGTTTTTTCGTGTAAAAGACTTAGGGTATTTATAGTTGAAAGTAGGTGGTAAAATAAGGTAAAAATCACAGAAGTATGTTAATTTAAGAACTCAGAATCAATCAATTATAGAATCAAGGAAGCACTCCCGTTAGTTAAGGGAACCAAAATCAAACGAAAAGATTCATCACCATATAAGGCAAGAAGAAAATATCAGTACAAGATTAAATAAGGAAGGAGTCAAGATTCCGTATTGCATATAGTAGTCAATTAGGACCAAATTCAGGAAAATTCCAATTAAGGAAAGGCTAAGTAGAATAGAGTATTATAGAAAATAAGGTAAAAAAATTAATTAATTTAAACAGGCGAGTAGAATGCTAGGATTTTAAAAAAAAGTCTTTCAATTACCAATCAATCAAGGAAAATCATAATCAATCATGCGAAGTCATCATTCTGTATTCTCAACAGAATAGAGGCAAATGAATAAGAGTAGCAAACAAAATTAGCCACATAGACAGAAGGGAACGAGAGATGAACACACAATCATTCAGAGATAGTGAAAATAGACTAAGAGACAGAACCAAAGAAAAGGGAAAATCAGGCTAGCACACATAATCAAAACGAAGAAACATGCTAACACATAGAGATGAGGCAAGGAAAAGCAGGCTAACACACATAATCAAAGCAACTAAACATGCTAACACATAGAAAAAGAGTAGAGAAATCATGCTAACACACATAACCAAAACGAAGAAAAAATATTTAAAATTAGGGTTTTTAGCACAGTTAAGCTAAAAAATAGTAGGAGCATAAAATCGGTCAGAATAAACAAGGAAAAGGTTTAATCATAAAGAAAGTGGTTGAAACATGCGTAAAATAAATCCAAGCAACCCTGATTTTTCAAACAAAGTGAAAATGGTTCAAAGTAGAGGATCATTCAGAAGAAGCTCGAGAATAAGCAGAACATAGAGAAAACATGAAAATAGCATAAAACTAACACCGTTTTAAGAGATTCAGGAGAGAGTTAGGGTTCAAAAGGGAAACCCTAATAGAAGTTGAAAGAACCTATTGAAACTCCACTGATCGTGACATAACTCATAGGTTGCAGAACCAGGAGCCCTAGGTCCAAATCAACATGGCCCATAAACCTTGAAGGATCTAGAGGTGTTGATCAACGCGATAAGAGGCTCATCAGAGACTTGGGGTTGAAAGGAGGTGGACGGATGTGGCCGGAGATGGCCGGAAACAAACCAGGCGGAGCTTTTAGGGACTGATTTGCATAGTGGAGGCTTATGGGATCTCAGGAATAGAGGGAATCAGTGGGCTAGGGTTTCATGGCGGCTGATGGTCCAAAGGGGTGAGACTGGAGGTGGTCGGAGAGATGGTAGAGGCCATCGCAGAAGAAAGAACCAGAAGGTTCTAGAGAGAAGGGAGAGGAACAGACGAGATAGAGAGAGAGACTGTCTCGAAGAAATGACGGGTCTGGGGGTAATTAGATTTAATTAAAGGAAATAAATCTGGGTCGTTGATCTCATTTGATGAACGGCTTAGATTAAAATGAGGTTGGTCTTGGTTATATTAGGGATTGGGTTGGGTTAGTTTAATTGGGAGATTGGGACAATTAAATCCTTATAGGGGTATGGCCAAATTGGCTAAAATTGAAATAATAAAGGGTTGTTTATTAAATGGCCAATTTTTCCTTTTTTATTATTTTATAAAATGGTTAAGAAGATTTTAAAACAAATTAAAAGTACTGGACTAAATAATAATGCATAAATATTAATCTAAAAATACTAAAAATGGTTTTATAATTGTAAAATGTTGTTAATTGTAAACATAGGCTATAATTGCAATTATATGTAATTTAGCTTTAAAAATAACAATCAAATGTGTAAAAAATATGCAAAAATTATATTAATTATATATTGGTGTAGATATAAGAATGAAAATAAATTATTCACCAAAATGCTAGTCTGGGAATAATTATTGAATTTTGTACTTATTAAAATAGATAATAAATTGATTTTAAAATCTTTAAAAATAAGGGAAAAATACCAAAACTCTTGGGCATGCTTATATATGCATGTACATGCTATTTTGAGAATACTTTGAGTATAAGAAATAGGTAAGGAAAAATTGGGTATCAACAGCTCCTCTGCTCACAGCTTGTATGGAAGGGCCTTCCTCCCCTTCCTCCTCTAAAATGACATAACAGTCCATATTATCGTCATCCAAGAATAGATTCTTTATTGCCGCCAATGTTTCCTCTTCTTCTGACCCATATATGATGTCTGCTGGCTGGAAAGTCTGCTCCAGGTGAGGTATCTGGTGCTCCAGCGGATAGTGAGGGTCGCTCCATGGTGGCGACCAGTCCTTGAATTCTTCCCAAGTATATCCATACCCCAACCAGAAGGTGGTGCAGTGTTTCTTCAGTTTGATAGGTGCCACACCTCCTTTTTACCCCTTACTTTTACCAGGAAGCCCTACTTGTTTTACTACATCCCGGAAAGGGATATAATAAAGAAGGAAAAGGAGTTTTTTCACATAAAGGACAGTCGGAATGGGAATTATTTATTTAATCTCAGAGTCGCCACTTGGGAGATTAATGGTGTCCCAAGTAACCGGTTGAATCCCGAACCGAAGAAAGTTTTGACTCTGTTAACAGTCCGCGAACCATAAATCTGGATAAGGAATTTTGTTAACCTCGGAGAAGGTGTTAGGCATTCCCGGATTCCGTGATTCTAGCACGGTCGCTCAACTGTTGTATTTTTTTATCTAATTTCCATATATGTTCTATTTTTATATGCATTTATTAATATTCTGCTTTATTATTTAAAGAATTACAACATCGTGAAAATGTATTTTTGACCACGCCGTACCAGTACGCCTGTGGCTTTTAACATATTTCAACTTTGTTGAGACTTGGATTTGGGTCACATAAATGTGCACCGGTATTAAGAAGATAATATTATTTACACACGCGCTTAAACCAATCTACGTGTTCATTAGCTTTGGGAAAGACCGTAAAATTCGCTAAACGGTCCATTCCAATTCTAAGACTTTTATGTAACAAGTTATTTGAGGGCCTTGCAATTGTATATTTAATGTAGCGAGGCTCATCTCAATGTATTATCAAGTTAATTATTCCAGAATTATTTGAAGTCTTACTTTTTATGGATCAACCATTACAAGGAATGAATTTAATTTTTTAAGCACTGAATTATTAAATGAAAATAAAGGCTACATTTATAGTCCAAAGTCAACCAATGAGTTGGACTATCAGTAACTAAATGGCCGAGTAAATTAGGCCTCACGACAACTTAAGCCATTAAAGTCTGGGATTGAATCCAGTGACTGAAATACATTTCAGGTAACAGTTTAAAGGCCAACAACCACTGAAGATTATGTTTGATGTATATCATATTAACTGCTTTTAGTTCTTACTAAAATTATTACAATTCCAATGCACGCGATTCACGAATTTTAAAACCAATCTACTGTGAATATATCCTAAGCTCAAAAATTAATCCTCAACCTACTTATTTACTCTATACTAGTTTCGAAGATATCTCTTATTAGTGAAACTTCTACGTTCAGATTAGTCTACAAAAATGACATTTAAACTAATCAAAGCTAATTAAAAATCTCTGTAATTACAGTCCACAGTTTATCCAGTTCAATAGATACAACGCCAAACATAAAATGAAACATTTTACACGGAAACAGAAAACTGAGCTAGTGAACTATTATTCCAATATTTAACTAGAAATGAATTGTATTTGAACATCGAATCAGATCCTTATGCATTCAAACTCGCTGTTACAAAGTCATACTTGCTGAAATTACAGAAAATTGTACCTATGATGAAGAACAAAAGGATCAAATGTTAATTGTCATTAGACAATACCACAACAGCAACTATGTAGCAACAGCATAGCAGCAAATCAAGTCCAAAGGCAACAGGATTTTCAAAACTTCAGATCTTTTCAAATTTTAGTCAAAATCACAACAATCTAAACAATATTTAGATGCTCAAACTCTAACTGAATTTGAGCTCAAATTGATTCGAACTTGAAGTAAATAAGTGTATGGCTTCAATGACTCAAATTGAATCGAAATTGAGAATATTGAGAGTTGAGAAACTGCAATTTCAATTGAAAATTCTCTGTAGAACACTGATTTTGATTTTTCTACTGGTTTTGTAATGTTTTGGATTTTTTGAGGGGAATTTGAAGTCTAGAAGAAGAAAATTGAATCTGAAATTGTGTAATTTCAGATTTAAGACATAACAGATTTTTTTTTTGGATTTTTTAGGGTTCTAAAACTTATATCCTTTAGAAACTCTCAGATTCAAAAGTCTTTTTTCAGGTTCAAAAGTCCCTAATCAAGGCAAATACATGCCTATTTATAGAGTTAAATGAGAGGGAACTTCAGATTTTATTTATTTGCTTGTTAGTCCTCTAATTTCTGACTTGTTGCACAAGTAAGTGCAATTTCTTATCTAAAATGTAAACTACAGCCCTTTCAAGAATATTCTAGCTAATTCTATATTATTCCTATCCCTTTTAATTCCTATTCTACCCTCACTTTCTTTTAATCACTGAATTGCCTTTTATGCTGCCCATATTACCCCTACTTCATAAGGTTTATTATCTTTATGCCACTTTGTCTACCCAAAATACACCTGAAGCCTTTCTAAAATTTCCATTAACCATTTTAACCCCAAAATGTCCTTTTGCTAATCTGAATTACATCCTAGTTTCAATCAAATTTCAGTAATTAAATTCTACAGCTATAACCAGTCTTAACAGCTACTAAGGTATTTATTGATAATGATTAATAGACTTAACTAAGCTAAACCAACTACACTGATTAAAACCAACTAATTATCAACACTAAGGAACAAAACTTAGACTAAAAATTAACTTGATAATCATATTTAGATCAGAACTCAAAGCAACAGAAATTAAAACAAAAAATTCACATTAGACAATAGTAAACACAAAACCAATTACAAATAAGAATTTTAACATCTAAATTATACTAAAATTAATGTGGATTATGGCGAAATTGAAAAACAATCCTATGTTACCTATTGAGCAGAAATCATGATATATATATCTATCTTAGCACGAGAAGAGTAATAAAGAATTTGTTAACGAACTTAATGCCAAAACCAAAATCTAATTCACTACCAAATGTCAAAGTCCAAACTTAACGAGTCAAAATCCAATGAATGTTAACCCCAAAGACTTGACAAAAATCATACATGCAGGCATAAAATAAGGAAGAAAGAAAACTCAATGAATCAAGAAATACAACCAGCCTTTGGAATCCCCAATCATCCAAAATTCCAACCCGTAACATACCTAACCAGGTGATTTTTCATAAGACAACACCTGATTAGGTACGTTATGGCCCGAAATTTAGGTGATTTATTATTTTCTTTTTCTCTCTTTTTTCTTCTATTCTTTTCTTTTCTTCATTTTTCTTGATTTTCCAGGGTTTTCAAAACCTTGGATATCATTTTCTTGGATCCTTAACTTCAGGCAAACCTTCGAGTCTTCTTTCGGTGAAAAGGCTCTTAGAATAAGGGCTGTGATGTTTAAGGAATGTTATGGGATGGTTTTGAAGTAGTGGTGTTCGCCGACATGGGATTCTGGTGACATTCAAATTAATATTCGAAGAGATTTGGGCCTATTCGAAGGAAAAGACTTAGAGGAATGGAAATAGGAGGCCTAGGGGATTTTAGGGTGTTAAGGGTGGAGGCAGAATCAAACCTTGTGTGTGTCGGAGTAGGATTCCGGCGACACTTGAATGAATATTCGAGGGGTTCTGGTTATTTTTAAAGAAAATTGGTTACGGGGTGTGGAAGAGGAGGTCAAGACCTTCCTGTGGTGTTAATGGTGGATTCATCAGCGTTAGTTGTATTTCCCACCGGTAGGGTTCCGGCGGGGTAAATGAGAGGAGAAGGCAGAAGAAGGGGCGGATAGGGTTTAGGTTTAGAGGGAGTGATATGTAATGAATGGTGTAATACATTTTGTATATTTAAAACCTTAGGATTATTAGGGACCATCGGATTGGACATATTTAACGGCTGAGATTTGTTATCACTTACACGACATCGTTTGGATTAGTGATGATTCAATCCTGGCCTTCGGATTATTCAAATGAATGGCCAGTATTTGACGACGTAAATGTCGTCGTTTGGTTTAAAAGATGGCCTGTATATCTGACCGTTTGATCAAGATTTTAAATGGCCAAGATTAAACGGACGCATACGGCATCGTTTTGGTTCTTCCCGGACTAGACTGGGTAGACAATTGGGCCTGGGTCGCTTGGGGCCGGGATTTTGGGGGTATTTTGAGCCCAAACTATTTTCACTTTGATTTTCTTTATTTTATTTGCTTCCTTTTGTATTTTGTATTTTTTGGTATTTTTTAGTATTTTTGCATTAGTATTTTTCTGATTTTTGTAAGACTAAAATAAAAACCTAATTAAACTAATTAAATCCAAATTAAACTATTTAAATTCTAAAAATCAATTATCAACTAAAGATGCTTAAGAACTATATATTCTTTAATTTTCTTTTAAATTGTTCTAAAATGAATTAATACCCATTTAATACCAAAATATAGAATTAAATTCCTAAATGCATATTATATTTTTTCGTATTTTCCCATGCACAAATAACTTGCAGACAATTAACACAAAATCCACAGAAATTGCAAAAATAAGAGAAAATTGTATTGTTTGACTTTTATGGGAATAAACTCATATGTAGGGTAAAAATCACGTGCTCACAGCTGCCCCTCTTTGCTCGAGAACATGAAGAGTTTTCGTGCAAAGATAAGTGAGCAACTATGAACGATTTTTACCCGTTCCGAGTATTTCGTTGTGAAGAATTTTGAAAAGTTTTGACCGCACCCTACTTCAGAGGTTGCCTACATATCCTGGGCTAAACAGGAATCAGGTTAGTGTAGTTCAGGAATGTCTTGTAGCTGGGACTACCAGGGACTGTGATCTCACTGCTGTTGCTGCTGTTACTGTTGTTACTGCTGACTGACCCCTTATTACACCATGGTAAAATAAAAGAAACTAGCCTAAGCTATGACCTAGAAGTTACAAAAATCCTACCTATGTCTTCCAACTTGTTCTTCTGTTGCCTTGAACTTGTATCTTGTATTCTTCCAACGGCTTTCTTGTTGTTGTCTTGATGATGTTTGATTACTTCAACATGTTTCCATTTTCCAGGTGGGCTCATGCTTGGGATTCCTTTTAAAATGCATTCCCTCGTTTTCCAGGTGGGCTCCTGCTTACGACAAAACAAACAACCAAAGAAAATTTGCTGCCCAGTATGGTGACTGGGAATATTATGTTATCAGATATTAAAACTAAAACTATGATTTAGATTGTACTTCCCTTATTTTCTAGGTGTGTTACCGCTTACATCATGTTTGAAAAGATATTCCCTTATTTTTCAGGTAGGCGCCTGCTTACGAACTTTGAAAAGATATTCCCTTGTTCTACAGGTGGGTGCCTGCTTACAACTAATTGAAATGTATTCCCTTGGTCTTCAGGTGGGCGCCTGCTTACTAAACTTAAAATTGCATTCCCTTGTTTTTCAGGTGGGCTCCTGCTTGTGATTCCTTTTAAAATGTATTCCCTTGTTTTTCAGGTGGGCGCCTGCTTACAACTAACTGAAATGTATTCCCTTATTTTTCAGGTGGGTGCCTGCTTACAACTAACTGAAATGTATTACCTTGTTTTTCAGGTGGGCGCCTGCTTAAAACTAACTAAAATGTATTCCCTTGTTTTTCAAATAGGCGCCGGCTTACAACTAACTAAAATGTATTCCCTTGTTTTTTAGGTTGGCGCCTGCTTACAACTAACTAAAATGTATTCCCTTGTTTTTCAGGTGGGCGCCTGCTTATAACTAACTGAAATGTATTCCCTTGTTTTACTGGTGGGCGCCTGCTTACAAAACTTAAGAATGTATTCCATTATTCTACAGGTGGGCGCCTGCTTACTAAAACTGAAAAATGTATTCCCTTATTCTCCAGGTGGGCGCCTGCTTACTAAACTTAAAAATGTATTCCCTTATTCTCCAGGTGGGCGCCTGCTTACTAAACTTAAAAATGTATTCCCTTATTCTATAGGTGGGCGCCTAATGTATTCCCTTATTCTACAGGTGGGCGCCTGCTTACTAAACTTAAAAATGTATTCCCTTATTCTACAGGTGGGCGCCTGCTTACTAAACTTAAAAAAGTATTCCCTTATTCTACAGGTGGGCGCCTGCTTACTATTTTGAAAAGATATTCCCTTATTATTCAGGTAGGCGTCTGCTTGCAACTTAAAAAGATATTCCCTTATTATTCAGGTGGGCGACTGCTTGCTACTGGAAAAGATATTCCCTTATTATTCAGGTGGGCGCCTGCTTCTTGACTTTGAAAAGATATTCCCTTATTCTTCAGGTGGGCGCCTTCTTACTAAACTTAAACATGTATTCCCTTATTCTACAGGTGGGCTCCTGCTTACTGTTTTGAAAATATATTCCCTTATTATTCAAGTGGGCGCCTGCTTGCAACTTGAAAAGATATTCCCTTATTATTTAGGTGGGCGCCTGCTTGCTACTTGAAAAGAGATTCCATTATTATTCAGGTGGGCGCCTGCTTGCTGACTTTGAAAAGACATTCCCTTATTATTCAGGTGGGCGCCTGCTTGCAACTTGAAAAAGTATTCCCTTATTTTTCAGGTGGGCGCCTGCTGTCATCTTGAAAAAGTATTCCCTTATTTTTCTGGTGGGCGCCTGCTTACTATTACTCGAAAAGATAATCCATTATTCTTCAGGTGTGCGCCAGATTGCTAAACTTCGAAAAGATATTCCCTTATTATTCAGGTGGGTGCCTGCTTTTTGAACTTTGAAAAGTATTCCCTTATTTTTCAGGTGGGCGCCTGCTTGCTAAACTTTGAAAAGATGTTCCCTTATTATTCAGGTGGGCGCCTGCTTGCTGAACTTTGAAAAGATATTCCCATATTCTTCAGGTGGGCACTTGCTTTCTGACTTGAAAAGATGTTCCCTTATTCTTCAGGTTGGCGCCTGCTTGCTGAACTTTGAAAAGATATTCCCTTATTCTTCAGGTGGGCGCCTGATTGCAGCTTGCTTTGAAATATATTTCCTTGTTCTTCAGGTGGGCGCTTGCTTACTGAACTTTGAAAAGTATTCCCTTGTTCTTCAGGTGGGCGCCTGCTGTCATCTTAAAAACAAAGAAAAATTTTCTGCCCCTGTTCCAATCAAAGCAAATCTTGTCAGTTTTAAATGTGGTGGTTGGTTTGTGGCCTTGAACTTTGATGACGATTATTCTTTCACTTCCTCTGATAACTCATTTCCACTTGAATGCCTTGTCTGTCTACCGACTATCCATTTTCCTTATCCTTGTTACATAAAACACTTCTTCTTTGTTCCAAGCCGCATCCCTCACAGCCTGACATTTGCCGCTTTCCTTGTCTTCCTGAATCACGAAGTACGACAATTGCCATACCTTTCGAAGTTTATGTTGTTCTTTCTTGACGGATCCCACTATTTCTAATCTTGAAGTCTATTGTTTCTTCATTTTCTGATTTCATTTAAAGACCTTAGTCGTGTTCTCAACTGACCCCTTCCTTTGTCAGAATATACATCTCCTCTCCATTCGAACCCCATACTTCCGTTTGTTGTATTGTTCTTAAATTGACACTCGTCAACCTTTGTGTTTCCTATAAGCCCCGAAGCATTCTTAACTGTTGATCTTTTTTATTTAAACCACCTGCCTTGCCCTTGAAGTCTTGACTGTTTTGTCACTTGTCATGACAACTTTGATTTCCTTTTTGGGAGGATTTTGATTATTATTGGTATACCATTCTTTATCAACCCTATCACGGGACTTTCTCTTGGTCTATACACCCCCAAACTTCATCTGTTGTGTTGTTCGCATTACGAGCCTTTATATTTTTAAGAATCCCCAAAGCATATTGACAACTGGCAACTCAATCATGTCTGATATTTTCCTGACTTACGACAATTGATGTGTTGGCCAGATCCCGTTTCGTGCAATTGGAAAGCTTGGTGGAAAATTTTTTGCCGTTATTTCTTTATTTGTTATGCCCCGACAGACTCAATAAGAGGGAATGACAAGGTGGGACGAATGGAATGAAAGAAAATGAAAAGATACGATCCCTAACAAGAAACCTACGAAGTAACGACCCAATAGATATGAATACCGACTCTAGCGACCTTGACATGCACTTTAAGCTTTCTCCCTTCTCTGTATAGCAAATTTGATGTTCAACTCTTGTTGCAATTTTTCGTGAAACCGGTCTTCAATATTTCATTTCCCCCAATCTGATTCATAATCCTTAGGCGACTTGTAGTGCCCATAGGGGTTTCACCATCAAGCCTCTCTCATTTTGATTTTTCACTATGCTCACTGTCTCCTTATGGTGCCCGTGAGGGTTTTGACCAATAAGACTCTCTCATTTTGATTTCTTTCATCTTGGGGTCCCGTGGTGGTTCTCATCATTATGACTCCCCAACTTTTCATTTTCTTTTGTTCAGACCGGAGTGTTGCCTCTGAGGTGATTCACCTTTGCTCGATTGACTCAGCATTTCTTGAAGATTGATCGGAAAGTCTTTCTTTGGACCGTAATGTGGCCTTTGGGTGGATTTAGAAAGAAGGGTATAAAAGCTCAAAATATCAACGTGGGTTAAAGATTTACAACTTTCGAAATCATATATTCTTCAACAACCATAACTTCTGCCCCAGTTTCATTTTGGGGATTCTTGGACTTTCCTTTTGTTGTGACTGGACCTTAGTGAGGCTGCCTACGTACCCTTTCGGGATCAAGTCAAAACGTAGTTCGGACAACTACATTTGTTATTGTGATGTTTTCCTTCCTTCTATTCTTTTTTTTTTCATTTTCTTTTTCTTTCCTTTCTCTGTTCTTTTCTTTTCTTTTCTTTCTTTTTCTTTTCTTTTGTTTTCCTTTTGTTTCTTTTCTTTTCTTTTCTTTTTTTCTTTTCTTCTTCTCTTTTTCTTCTTTTCTTTTCTTTCTTTTCACATTCGACCCTCAAGTTTTGTTGTTGATTCCGAAAGAGGGATATGAAAGAAAATATAATAAGGCTCAAAGGGATAGCACTGGATGAAGTGTTTGGGTAGAACAATAAAATGCCTTCGTCATTCCAATCATTAAGATATACCGAGCACAAACTACATGGCTAAACACCTTTTAATTGATTCACATATTTGCCTTCTGTATTCACCGATTCTTAGTGCCATTGGGCAACAATCTTGGTACCACGAATGGTCCCTTTAGACATGAGGTATTCTTGCCTTTGGCTTTAAACCGAAGATGCATTTCCACACTATTTCTTTATGTTCTATTTTCCCCAGTTTCACTAGATTCAGGCTTCAACGTGTTCCCGTATATTTTTACTTCCTCCAAGTACTTTTACATCTTCAACATTGCTTCATTAATTTTTAAACCAGCCTGAGAATTATGTGCATGTCATGCCACTAAAATCAGTGTGGAAAACAAATTGTATAATGATTAGAAATGGAGTGACTAGAAATGTTGGGAAATAGAGAATCGTATTATATTGATGGGTTGAAACAACAAAACGAACCACAAAACTAACAGACTAGACTAGAATTACAAACCTAGACGGTACTAAACAAATTTATTACTTAAAGAGGAAAGATAGAAAGGTTTGACTTTTAAGACAATGACAACACTGAAATGACTCGAATAACAGGAATGACACCCAAAATAAACCACCAAAAACTCCACTCTGGGTGATTGAGAGATGGAGTGTTTTCCCAATTGTCACAACCGGCATCTTAACCACTGAGTTTCATGTCAATGTTGCCAAAACTATTATTGACTTTGATCAACAAATTCCCAAGATAAATCGCAGGCTCTTTGCCATTGTTAGTAACCATAATTACTCCTTCTTGGATCATTCTTTCTATTTCTCTTTTCAATAAACGACAGTCTTCAATGCTATGCCCCTGTACATTAGAGTGATACATGCATCGAACAGTAGGATCAAAGCCCTTCGCCTTTGGGTCTAGAGTATATCCAAGAAGTGTCTTAATCAGACCAACTCGTTTCAACTTTTCGAACAAGCTTATGTAGGATTCGCCAATGGGCGTAAAATTATCCTTTTGCCTCGGTTTCTCTCCATGCCTCCATTTTCCAGTATTGTTGAGTGTTTGAAAGTGATGTACACGAGAATTTCGGGCTATTGGTGCTTGCCTCTGGGAGTGACTTAGTGGTGGGGTAAATAGTCGGGTGTTTCTTAGTAGATGAGGTGGCTTTTGTGGAATTTGAGGACGTTCACGGGGTCGGTATTGTGGTTGGGAGTATTTAGCAAGCACGACCACCAGACGTTTTTGTTTTTGGTTATGACCTGATGTTTTAACAAAAGGTCGCGTACTTTTCAGTGGATTAATTTGGAGTTTATTCTGGGTTTGAGCAGATTTGGCAAGGACAATTATCGAACCTTGTTGTGGCTGGGACTCAGCCATATCTTTCTTATTAATGGCAGGATCATCCCGAGCAACTTGCTCGTTCCATTTGAGCCATAAATCCTTAAAGCTCTCCTTGGGTTTATGAGAGGAGCAATTTGAGGCAGTGTTGTTATTGTTCTGAAACTGTCGCACGAAATCTTGAGCCATGTCACCTAAGGTAGTCCATTTGCCAACATCATGAAGATTATACCATTCTAAAGCTTTCCCAGTCAAACTCTTATCGAAGTATGTCACCAACAAATCATCTTTATCCCCAACACCTTTCATTTCATCACAATAAATCCTCAAGTGAGTTACCGGATCTCCAGTTCCATCGTACAAGTTAAAATTCAACATTTTAAACCCCAAAGGCAAGCGAATGTCAGGGAACACAGAAGATTCTTTGTGAGACATGTTACCCAAGTCCTCTTTTGGCTTTATAGCTATTTCGTATAGCCCTACTTTTCCTGTGAAGTTTTCATTTTCATTATGAAGTTCCTCCCGTGGGTTCTTCCCATATTCATTGTTGAGGGTACTAGATACGACAGGAGACATTGGTGGTAGCGGGAGTGGCGCCTTTCTAGTTATCCAGGCTTGATACATATCAGCCATGTGTTGTCTCAACATCCAAACTTCCTCGCTTAACCCATTATCCCGTTCATCCACCTGTTGACGGGTACCGGTACCAAGCACATCAATTCTATTGCTGTTTGCCATCGCCTTTTGCTGTCGAGAAGAATTACCACCACAAACCAACCACCTTTCTGAAATGTCAACATGAAACCACCATGTTAGTGTTAAGGTATATTTTTTCTTTTCTTTCTTGTTTTTCCTCTATTTTTTTTATATGGCGTTTCCTCTTTTTTTTTTTTTTTATGGTTATGGTCGAATCCTATATGGATTGCCTACGTATCATGACCCTGCATGAATCAGACCGAGCGTAGTTCTTGCAAATTAATGTGAAAATAAAGAGATGTTTATTTGATTTTTTTTTAAATTTGTTTTCTTTGAAGGAAAATTATAGAAGCCGACTCCAACTACAAACTTTGATGAAAAACTTTCACATCTTGTGCCAGAGATTTCTACAAGACTAAGAATATTTTTTAGTGTCAATTATGACTATTTCTACAAAATTGGCCATGTTA
>MU686570.1:73282-83663 GCA_026770625.1 Nicotiana glauca
ATTATTAATATTCTGCTTTATTATTGAAAGAATTACAACATCGTGAAAATGTATTTTTGACCACGCCGTACTAGTACGCCCGTGGATTTTAACACATTTCGACTTCGTTGAGACTTGGATTTGGGTCACATAAATGTGCACCCGTATTAAGAAGATAATATTATTTACACACGCGCTTAAAAAAATCTACGTGTTCATTAGCTTTGGGAAAGACCGTGAAATTCGCTAAACGGTCCATTCCAATTCTAAGTCTTTTATGTAACAAGTTATTCGAGGGCCCCGCAATTGTATATTTAATGTAGCGAGGCTCATCTCAATGTATTATCAAGTTAATTATTCCAGAATTATTTGAAGTCTTACTTTTTATGGATCAACCATTACAAGGAATGAATTTAATTATTTAAGCACTNCCAATTTTAATCCCAAAATGTCCTTTTACTAATCTGAATTACATCCTAGTTTTAGTCAAATTTCAGTAATTAAATTCTACAGCTATAACAAGTCTTAACAACTACTAAGGTATTTATTGATAACGATTAATAGACTTAACTAGGCTAAACCAACTAAACTGATTAAAACCAACTAATTATCAACACTAAGGAACAATACTTAGACTCAAAATTAACTTGATAATCATATTTAGATCAGAACTCAAAGCAACAGAAATTAAAATAGAAAATTCACATTAGACAATAGTAAACACAGAACCAATTACAAATAAGAATTTGAACATCTAAATTATACTAAAATTAATGTGGATTATGGCAGAATTGAAAAATAATCCTATGTTACCTATTGAGCAGAAATCATGATATATATATCTATCTTAGCATGAGAAGAGTAATAAAGAATTTGTTAACGAACTTACTGACAAACCCAAAATCTAATTCACTACCAAATTTCAAAGTCCAGACTTAACGAGTCAAAATCCAATGAATACTAACCCTAAAGACTTGACAAAAATCATACATGCAGGCATAAAAATAAGGAAGAAAGAAAACTCACTGAAACAAGAAATACAGCCGGCCTTTGGAGTCCCCAATCATCCAAAATTTCGACCCGTAACATACCTAACCAGGTATTTTTTCATAAGAGAACACCTGATTAGGTATGTTATGGTCTGAAATTTTGGTGATTTATTATTTTCTTTTTCTCTCCTTTTTCTTCTGTTCTTTTCTTCATTTTTCTTGATTTTCCAGGGTTTTCAAAACCTTGGATATCATTTTCTTGGATCCTTAACTTCAGGAAAACCTTCGAGTCTTCTTTCGGTAAAAAAGACTCTTAGAATAAGGACTGGGATGTTTAAGGAATGTTATGGGATGGTTTTGAAGTAGTGGTGTTCGCCGGCATGGGATTCTGGTGACATTCAAATTAATATTCGAAGAGATTTGTGTCTATTCGAAGGAAAAGACTTAGAGGAATGAAAAGAGGAGGCCTAGGGGATTTTAGGTGTTATGGGTGGAGACAGAATCAAACCTTGTGTTTGCCGGAGTAGGATTCCAGCGATACTTGAATGAATATTCGAGGGGCTTTGGTTAGTTTCGAACAAAACTGGTTACGAGGGGTGGAATTGGAGGTCAAGACCTTCCTATGGTGTTAATGAAGGATTCATCAGCGTTAGTTATTTTTCCCGTCGGTAGGGTTTCAACGGGGTAAATGAGAGGGGAAGGGGGAAGAAGTGGTGGCTAGGCTTTAGGTTTAGAGGGAGTGATACGTAATGAATGGTGTAATACATTTTGTATATTTAAAACCTTAGGATTATTAGGGACCGTTGGATTGGACATATTTAACGGCTGAGATTTGTTATCACTTACACGACGTCTTTTGGATTAGTGATGATTCAATCCTGGCCTTTGGATTATTCAAATGAACGACCGGGATTTGACGACGTAAATGTCGTCGTTTCGTTTAAAAGATGGTCTATATATCTGGCCGTTTGATCAAGATTTTAAATGGCCAAGATTAAAGGGATGCATACGGCGTCGTTTTGGTTCTTTTTGGACTGGACTGGGTAGACAATTGGGCCTGGGTCGCTTGGGGCCGGGATTTTGGGGGTATTTTGAGCCCAAACTATTTTCACTTTGATTTTATTTATTGTATTTTCTTCCTTTTGTACTTTGTATTTTTTGGTATTTTTTGTATTTTTTTAGTATTTTATCATTGGTATTTTTCTGATTTTTGTAAGACTAAAATAGAACATAATTAAACTAATTAAATCCTAATTAAACTATTTAAATTCTAAAAATCAATTATCAACTAAAGATGCCTAAGAACTATATATTCTTTAATTTTCTTTTAAATTGTTTTAAAACGAATTAATACCCATTTAATACCAAAATGTAGAATTAAATTCCTAAATGCATATTATATTTTTTCGTATTTTTCCATACACAAATAACATGCAGATAATTAACACAAAATCCACAGAAATTGCAAAAATAAGAGAAAATTATTTTGTTTGAATTTTATGGGAATAAACTCATATGTAGGGTAAAAATCACGTGCTCACAATAGGTTTAGTTATTCCCTGGAGGTTTTTGCCAAGACCCTTGCCAGGTTCATATCCGCTCCAATTCAGTATGCTTTCAATCTTGTTATCCCACCATTTATCCTTGTCCACGGTGTTGACTCACTCAATGTGATGGTAGGTTTCTTTGCCTATCTTCCTTCTTCCTCTGATCGCTGGGGTGGTCTGGCAAGTGTATATAGGATTACTACCGTCGCCATGAAAAATCACCTCTTGATAATTCCACTCGAAACTTCACTGCCCGGTGCAGGGTTGTTGCTTCAGCTCCAGCGGCGTGGATCCAAGGTTGTCCCAATAGTAAGTTGTAAGATGCTGGGATGTCTATCACCTGAAAATCAATGTCGAACCTAGTCGGTCCCATTTCCAGACACAAACTGATCTCCCCAATAGTGGACCTTTGGGAACCATCAACAGTTTTTACGTTGATGGCCACATCCTTGATCTCATGCAGGCTCTTCCCCAACATTCTGAGAGTCACCAATGGACAAATGTTGAGGCTGGACCCTCCGTCAATCAAAATCCTAGTGATGAAATAGTCTTCACATTGCACGGCGATATGCAATGCTTTGTTATGGCTTAGCCATTCTGGGGGCAACTCATCTTCGTGGAAAGTGATTTTTTGACTCTATAATACCTGTCCTACCATGTTTGCCATTTCTCCTCCAGTTATGTTGTTGGGCATATATGTCTCACTCAGCACTTTTAATAAGGTATTTTTATGTGCGTCAAAGCTTTGTAGCAGGGCCAAGATGGAGATCTGGGTTGGTGTTTTGTTCAACTGATCGATGACTGAGTACTCTTTTGCTTGTATCTTTCTCCAGAGGTCATCAGGCTCGGTTTTAGTGATGGTCGGTCGTCCAGAGGCCTGCTTACTGAACTCAGCTAGATGTTCTAGAGTATAAACCATGTCGGTTCTGGTCATGCCCTGTTCTGCAATTGCTTCTCCAGATCTAGTTTTACCCTTCCTTCTCACCTCGGCGGTGTAATCCCAAGGAACGGCCTGTGTATGGAACGATGTTATGGCTGACATTGCTACAGGAATGGGTACCCTCGTTTTGGGAGGTAATACAGCAACTTCAAAGGGTACAGGTGCCTTTGGAGACCCAAAATCAACCTCAATTGGTTATGTCGTCTTTGTAGACGACGGTGTTTCAAGCTCGAGGGGTACGGACATGTTTACTTCAGCATCCCTAGAAGGATGGATCTGGACTGCAATTGCATTAAGTGTGACTGTTGGTTTCTTCGGCTCGTCACCTTTTCCAATCAATCCAATTGACCCTTTGGGATCCCAATCATCTTCTATCTTGATCATGTTCATGCCTCTACCCTTGAGGTCAAGCAGAGGATTGTTGTGAACATTAGTAGCAAGCTCCTTTGCCACTATTATCTTGTTGTCAATTAAAGCTCGGATTTTATCCTTCAGAGAGCGGCACTCATCAATGGTATGCCTTTTCATGCCAGAATAGTATGCATATGTTTTGTTCGGGTTGACCCATTAGGAAGGATTTTTTGGAGTTATGGAAGAGATAGGGGATACGTAACCAGTAGCTTTGAGCCTTTCAAATAGCTAGTAGATTGGTTCGACAATGGCGGTGTATTGCTTGGGAGGTCTACGGTCGAAGTTAGGACGCGGTCTAGGGATGTTCTGGTGGGTGGGAGGTGATTTATAATTAGAGGGCTGAGCATTATAGGCTTGGTAGACAGGCAAGGGTTGGGAATATCTTTTTGAGGTAGGTTGATATGTAAGGGCTGGAGATGATTGGTAAGTAGGTGGTGGCACTTGGTAAGAGGGCGGAGGTGCTTGGTAATTTGGGGTAGGTTGATATGTGAGAGGAGATATTGGGTAGGTCTGGTATTTTACTGGGGATTTTGTTCTCTGTGCAACCATCACGGCACTCACATCCTTTTTCTTGGATGTGCCACCAGACTGTAGAGCCTTGTTGGTAGCCTGCAATGCCTCAAAATTAGTTACCATACCACTTTTAATGTCTTCCCCGATCTTTTCCCCTAGCTTGATGATGTCGAAGAATTTCTAGCCTTCAATCAACATCAACCTCTAATAATACTGTGGTCCTGAGCTCGGACGAAAAATATGTTCACTTGTTCTTCTTCTAAGGTCTACCTAACTTTAGCAGCCTCTGATCTCTAACGAGTAGTATACTCGCGGAATGTCTCTATAGGTTTCTTCTTCAAATTGTGGATGTAGAATACATTTGGCGCATTCTCCGTATTGAATCTGAACCTATCCATGAAAACGGACGCCATACCTACCCAACTTGTTCACTTCTTGGGGTCTTGGCTGATGTACCAAGATAGAGCATCACCTTTAAAACTTCTCATAAAGAGCTTCATGCAAATCTTTTCATCTCTTCCGACTCCAATCAACTTATTGCAGTATGTCCTCAAATGAACTTTAAGATACCCTGTGCCACCAAACACCTCAAACTTAGGAGGTTTATACCCCTTGGGAAGCTCGATATCTGGCTGAATGCAAAGGTCCTCATAATTCAGCCCCTCAATACCTTTGTTTCCTTCAACACCCTGGACTCGGCTAGTCAGTTTCTTGAGTTGTGCGGCTAGGTATCTAATGAAAGAGTCTTTGTCATCATACTCCGGCGTGCTTGAAATAGGTTGAGTATATTGTGGTATGGTTTCCACATAGATGGGGGTGTGGTGGGGATGCTCATTTGTGGAGTTTAGTGGTTCGGGAATAAGTAGTGGGGTGTTGTTCGAATTGTGACATGTGTTGCAATGGTGATGGGGAGCGAGTTGGTTTTGTGGGTTTGGAATGTTTTGTGGAGGTGTAGGATTTGGAGCATTGACATATGGGGTGGTGAGGGAAAATGATAAGTTTGCCATGTTCCGAACTTGGTCCAGGCCCTCCTGAAATTTCAACAACTTCTGCTCAAGTTGTGCGGCACTTTCCTTTGAAACCTGAATACCCTGAGTAACCTCTACCCGTTCACCTGAGCTCTCCTTTATGATGTTGCTAAAGTCTTCCATTTTTGCCTTGTTCTTGTTTCTGATAGAACTCAGAGGAGGAGAAGGTGGAAGGCCCTTAGATCTTGTGGAGTAGGATGATGATGCCAGAGTGCACGAACTAACCTTTTAGGGAGAGGAATAAAATGAAAAGTAAAAACAAAAAAAAGTAACAAGTTATAAGGGTTATGAGAAAAATGTTGCAATATTTAAACACATAGTGTAAGAATATAAATCGTATCCTAATTTGGGTGCCTCGTTGTTCCCGAGGTAGGCCTAGCGACAAGTTGATTTGGAGAACTTATAATGCTAAATGCCTCATTTTATTGATAAAAATAAGACGAACCCCAAAATGACACTAAAATTACATAAAGTAAAATGTCACTAATGGCCAATGGCCTTATTACATTTTAAAACAAAAGCAAAGACTCCTAACCACTTGGTCCCAGAAGGACCTTCCCCAGATTCGGCATCTTTAGCTCCATCGAACAATTGTTGTACCCAAAATACTTTCAAAATAGCATATATATGTGCATATATAAGCACACCCAAGAGTTTTGGCATTTTTAATAATTTTTTTAACCAATTTATTGCCTATTTTAATACAAATAGACACAGTAATTATTTCCAAAATTATCATTTTTGGTGAAAGTTATTTTATCCTCATATTTACACCAAAATATAATTAAGGTGTTTTTTTGCATATTTTTACGAATTTATTTGGTATTTTTAAAGCTAAATTGTATATAATTGTAATCATAGCCTATTTTTCGATTAACAGTATTTTATAATTGTAAAATTAGTTCTAGTATTTTTTAATTAATATTTATGAATTATTAAGGGGTTCATTGCTTTTGATTTCTCCCAAAGTAATTTTCACTATTTTTATAAAATTAAAAAAAGGAAAATTGGCCATTTAAATACTAGCCCCATCTATTTCAATTTTAGCCTCAAATTAGGTCTAATATCAGTCCCAAATTCCCAACCCAATTCCGCTTAAACCTAACCCATGACCCAATTCCAAATAACCCGATCCAGACCCCTTTTTAGCGTGGTCGTTGATCTCTGAGATCAACGGCCCCTATTCGTCCCTTCCTTTTTTAATCCGCACGACTACCCTAATTCTCTCATTTCTCCTAGCCCGCCACCCTCGAATCCCCTCTCCTTTCTGATTTCTAAGACCTAAGCTTAGCCCTAGCCGCCTCCCTCCGGTTACCACCCAAAACCGTCGGAATCCATGGCTTCCAAAGCCATTAAAGGCCTGTTCCTGCCTCCAATGGCTCCTGCATGCCTATTGTTTGAAGAATCAAGGCCAGATCTCGAGGGTCTTCACTCAGATCTTCACCTATTCGAAGATCCCGACCATCTCCGGCCTTGCTCCGGTGGATCTTGGTCTTTTGAGCCTGATTGTGATATTCTCTGCTTATATCGTGACTTTTCCAGGCTTTCTCGCTTGTAGGGTTCTTCTGAAACCCTAGCCTCTCGAGGTTCTCCTAATTTATTTAGATCTGTTCTAGATCTATGCTTATTTTAAGGTTTTCAAATGATTTCCTAAAGTTTCTTTCAAAAGTTTGCTTTCAAACCTTTCATCTCCTCCGACTTAGGGTTTCTCTTATTTTACATGCTCTACAGTGATTCTTATGTGTTTTCTTCTACCTTGTTCTCATGATTTCCCTACTGTATTTTGCACGATTTTCTTTTATTATGTCTTCATGAAGTTTTCTGGAAAATACATGTTTAAGGTCTCAGTCCCTTAGAATTTTCTGAACTTATTGCGTAAGTATTTTTGCCTGACTTGCTTGTTTTTGTCTCTAGACTCGATTAATGGTAAAAAACCTAGAATTTGGGGTTTCATTCGAATTTTGAGGCCACTTCTTACGTGCTTTGTGTGCTTCTCATCTCTAAACTTGCTTGGTTTCAAAACCCTAATCTCTGAGTTCCTGAAGTTGTTTCATCTTTGTTCCAACTTTGTTTCTCCATGTGGTTCTGACTTTTTGCTAAAGCACTATAAGACCTTGTTTACTTGACTCTTTATCATTCTTCTGATACCCCCTTCTCCCTATTACTAGATTAGCCTATATGACTATCATGTTTTGTTAGCACTACGGTTTCTCTTTGCCATGATTTAACCTCACACGCCCAATGTTGTGTATTTTTTATATACACTGGTTGCCCTTCTAGAACGACGTTAAATTTTGTGACTTATTTCAGACTTCCTTGTGCAAGCCCGATTGACTCTTTCATTTTTTAATATAAAGATTATCTTTAACCTTTCGATTCCCCTATTTCCAACTTGGTTCGTTAGTGATTTTGAGTCCTGGACTCTCTGATTTACTATGAACTAATTGATTTACTTCGTTCTTGCCTTATTTACTTAACCGTGTATTTCAAATTTTCTTTCCTTGATTAAAACCCCTATGTATTTACCCCTTATTTGTATGCTATGCACAATATGTTTACTTGATCTCCTTCCTCAAATAACTTCTGCCCTTTACCGTTCAAATTTGAACTCCTTAATTAAAGGGATTTTCTGCTACTGATTGATTCTAATTGATACATGATTATTTTCTTACCTTTGTTCCCTACCTAATATCAATCTATAAATACATTCTCCTTTCTTAACATACACACGACCAACACTCGAGTCTTTTCCTGAACTCACACTCACACGCATAAGTATACTCTTGCTATTTGTAATATGGCTTGTTACAAGATTTCTGATCTCTTTGCTTTCTGAAACTGGTATGTCCTAGTTTTAATTCTAGCCCCAACTCCAATGTGTTTACTTACCAATTCTTATTTCCATGTTTACTTTAATGTCTGAAGTATTTAATCTTTGTGCAATGTGGTTATGTCCTGCTCACTTCTTGTAATAAATCCCATTCCTATAAACCCTTATGTGTTTTGAGTTATGGTTCAAAAACATGTCAATATATTTGAAGTTATTGTCGATGGATATAAACTGGACCCTTTGGGTCCTAAGCTCTTCCAGTTTCCCCTCCCCATTCCCTTGTTATGTGTGCTGAGTTAAAACTTTAGCCTGACAGTATTCTAATTACTGCCCAGGCCATGGCTTGACCTTCAATAGGTCCTTACTCTCTAAATGTTTGGCCAACATGTTTGGTCAGGGGTAGGCCAGCCTACCTCATGGTTAGGTATGACCACCAACCTGCCTTGGCACTCCCTACTCCTCTCTATTGCACTTGCACTCATTGTTTGAACTTAAGTTCTGCCTCCCTCTTGTGAGCCTTGCCTTGGGACAAGTGAGCTCCCTCTAAACTTGGACACTTGAGGGTTGGCTCTTCCACACTGCACTATAACACATTCTGATCAGCATCTTGGGTGTAAACACTACCTGGGGTTCATGTAACGCCTTGGATCTCTAAAACACCCTAGATAAGAGAAGGCTTTAGAAATCTGGATCTCGGAAGTGGCTCAATCTCATATTATTAGACACTAAGTCTAAATTAGGCTGTTCAGATGTAGTTGATAATTCCTTATGTACTTTTAATTTCAGTTTTATTCTTGTTGTCTGTAATAATTTGTATAAAATCATGGGTATTCAGTGAAAAGGGAGGGGGGTTACTTTTATGCACTAAAGGTAGAAAATATGCCTATAGGGTTTTATTTTTGATTTGTGCAACTTCACACGTAGAAAGCATGTCTACAAGATTTCATATTTGATTTCTGCAACTAAGCATATAGATACCATGCCTATAGGGATTAGCATTTCTGCATATAATAACGTCATTAGGTAAACAATTAGGCTTAATAACAAAATTGCATATAGATACCATGTCTGCAGTACGCATGTTTAAAAGGTCAAAATCATTTAACACATATAGAGCATGCCTATAGGAACTTCGAGTCTGAGTCGTTTCGTTCATTCAAAACAGCATGTACCCATTGAAATTAGTATTTAATGAAGTTCGTAAAGTAACAAATCTTTTCTAAATAAATCACCCTTTTTACTCATTTAAGACTCGTGAAGTTTTTTTTTTTCAACTAGTCTGCATATCTTCAGAAGTTTGTTTCTTTTCCGTTAAACCTTTTAAAGCAGTACACTCTTTTCTAAAACTCCTTTTATTCTGTAACTCTTTTATAATCGGCTTGTGTTTTTAAAAAAAATAGCAATTCTATCCAACACTTAGACAAAGGATTAATTAATCATTTAGATCAGTTTTAAACAACTACATTCGAGAAAGCCTAATGTGGACATCTTGTCTAAAAATATGTGTTGAACCGGTCCGCTCATCGCTTTATTTAATTTAAGACCAAACTGGTACGTGCAAGACATGCTAAATTCTATGGATTTTTCTTATTTAAGGAGTCTTATTTGAGCGCTACTTGCTTATTTGCTTCCCCCTTTACTTGAAGTATGTGTTTTGATTGACGCCTTAGTATTTTGTCCTTTGAAAACTCTCAAAAGGCCCCAAACCCCTCTCCCTTTAGGACTAGTAGTCCAAATGGCTCCGGGACTGATAGGATTGGGACGGGTACTAGCATGCAGTAAGTAATGAGACATTTTGCGTTTTAATACCTTAACGGGGTGGGAAGGGTAGAATATGGATATGATGACCACGCGATAACACCACGTGTATAAATGGTTATCTGGTATTGTGTAGGGTGATCTATATTATTTATAAACGTAGGACCCCTCTCCCTTTACTTGTTTAATTTACTTCGAAAACTACCTTTTTCTTAAATTTCAGCTCCTTTAACTGCTACTTCCGGCAATTATGTAAAATTTCTTCCTCTTCACTCATTTATTCTGAATTTTAAAACCCCTTTTTTATGTAAAATTTCAGCTTTTTTAACTTCGTCTTAGTTTCAAATTATTTGCAACTATTATATGAAAACTCCCCCCCCCCCCCC
>MU686570.1:83682-113744 GCA_026770625.1 Nicotiana glauca
CAATTGTAACATGGTCGGGAACCACACTAGTGGATCTTGAGAAGTGCCTAACACCTTCCCCTCGAGATAATTTCTAGCCCTTACCCAAACTCTAGTTCTTCATCTCAAACTCTTCCTTAAATTGTCCTAATGCACTATAATCATTAGGTGGCGACTCTTCAAACCCAAAAACCCAATTTTCAAATGGGAATAGAGTTGTCTTCCTGACTATCTTAAACCCGATTTCGCGAGAAAAAAGGGGCATCGACAGCATGGCAACTCTACCGGGGAGGATCCTTAGGCTTTTACTATTTCATGTTATATGTGGCTTTATTGCTTTCTTTTATCGCTTTTGTTTAATGCCTTTATTCGAAACTGACTTGTATTTTGTTTCTTTTTCTTTAATTGCTTTCATTTATCGCTTTTCATCAATACCGTTGTAATTTTAAGAAGTTATTGTAAACATTTATTTCATGAACGTGGAAATACATGTCAATTTGTTTCATTCTTGTAAATTGAATCTTCAACATCATATTCCAATTGTGCCAAACAAATACTATAGTAACGTTTATAATGAGTGGTTGCGCTCTACCAATACTATCACCCCTTAAATTTGGCAAAGGCGTATTTACGGTAAAACTAGTCAATCAGCGGTGCAGTCGGCGGTTCCGTTCCTTTCCCTCTTAAGTTGTCTACTTAAAGGTACATGTCTAATACCCCAATAGAAACCTTACTCCGTTTAAACTACACATGTATCATGGTCAAACCTAGCCGAGTCTGTTATGTTGTCCACATAATGACTTATTAGGATAGCCTTGTCCAAAGTCCACCGGGGTTCCTTGAAACCCAAACGGACACCTCCATGTTTTGTGCATTTATTTGGAGAACTAAATGTTTGCTATGCTAATTATTGGTTTAAATAGTCGAGTCCGGTGGGGTGAGGGCCTAACGCTATATTTTGCAGAAAATAAGGCATGAAATTCCCAGATTTGGCATGGTAACCAACATTCATCCAAGGCTGCTGAATTGGTGGAAAGACCTCCACTCCAGTGATCAGACGCTCGTCCGCAAATACTTAGGGAATTATCCTTCTCTTCTAGAAATTCAACCTGACAATAGAATCATAGAGGTTGCGACATTATTCTGGAATAGTGACAAGTTCGTGTTCCGCTTCGGGGACCTTGCAATGACTCCTTTGCTCGAAGAAATAGGAGGTTTAGTTGGCATTCCTTGGGAGACTCCGAATTTTCTTATGCTAGAGAATCGCAAAGGTAGGGTTTCCTTAAGATGATGGGACTGAAGAAGAACCCAAATTTAACCTACCTAAAAGACTCTTACATCCCATTCGACTATCTGTACGAGAGGTGCGACCATAGCAAGTCGTACCGTGCCTATTTAGATGAGTTCACCCTCACCCCACTGGGGCATATCCACATAAAGGTCTTCGTTTTTATGTTTTGCTTTTTTGGAATTATAGTGTTCCCTATGAAGAAGGCTAGGATCCACACCAGACTGGCCATGGTAACAATAACTCTGATGGAAGGAATTGGCAGGCAGACTTTCAGTATAGTGCCCATGATCGTTGCTGAGATATACCGAGCCTTGGACAACTGTCAGCAAAAGGGCAATCATTTTGAGGGTTGCAACTTGTTACTTCAACTTTGGCTCATGGAGCACCTCCAGAAAGGAGAATATCGGCAAGACATCCTATATAGAGACTGGGATGATCACATCTCCTTCCACTAGCCAAGGCGTATGAATTATATGCCTAAAATGTTCGCTCATCCAGAAGATGCTAGAGGATGGGTAGAATTATTTTAAAATCTGAAAGAGGACCAGGTACAGTGGATGGTTGAGTGGTTCCCCACGGAAGAATTCATTGTTCGATCCCGAGACGAACCGTTTCTCATACTAATTGGTTTGAGTGGAACATATCCTTACGTTCCTCTCCGAGCCATGAGGCACGCTGGAAGAAACCAAATCATACCAAGGGTCGACAAAATGAGCCACTTCATGGCTAATTTCCAGGATGACGATAGCCCTCACATGTGCCAAGCTCAGCATTTGTGGCATTGCAAAATCATTTTGGGCAAAGAATCTATTGAGCTAGATAGGTATCACGCCATTTGTGTGCCGCACTATTCGAGTTGGTTGGAAGACAATGGCATGGGTCAGCCCGGGTTCATCCGAGGTCACAGAATTATCGACGAGCGCGCTGAAGCACGGGTTAAGTATAATCAACTACGCAAGAGAACTCAAATGTGTGAAAGTGAGCATCGGGAGATACAAGAAGCCCATGAGAAGTTGATCGAGGAGTGGAAAGATATGGCTGTCAGCGACAACAAGCGACTAGGTTGTTTGGAGCGGGGTCTAGTGGAGCTAGAAGGAAAGTTCATTAAGAGGATTAAAGACTATCAAAATGTTGAAGGAAATTTGGGTGAACATTTGGCCCGAGCCTATTGCTGCTAGGACTATGTGAGCTGGTAGAGCTGTTCGAGGGAGACAAAGATGCCAAATCTGGGGAAGGTCCTTCTGGGACTAAGTAGTTAGGAGTATTTTATTCTTTATTTTTATGTAATGAGGCCAATGGCAACTAGTGATATTTTACTTTCTGTTATTTGGCGTCGTTTTGGATTCGTCTTATTTTTTATCAATAAAATGAGGCATTTTGCATTATAAGTTTTCCAAAACTATTTGTTGCTACGCCTACCTTGGGCACAACGAGGCACCAAAATTAGGACACGATTTATATTCTTGCACATTGTGTTTGAATACTGCAATATTTTTTTCCGTAACCCGCACTAACTTATTACCTTTTGTTTTTCTTTTATTTTTATTCCCCTCCTCAAAGGTTAGTTCGTACATTCTGGCACCATCATCATACTCCACAAGATCCAAGGTCCCTCCTCCTCTGAGACCTGTCCAGAACAAGAACAAAGGTAGAATGGGATATTCAAGAGCTAGAAAGGAAATTGAAAGAACGGAGATTCCTCAGGGTACCCCGGTTGCTAAGGAAACGACTGCCCAACTTGAGCAAAAATTATTGAAGTTCCGAGAAGAACTGGATCAGGTTCGTAATTTGGCGAACCTGTCATTTTCTCTCACCGCTTCTGATGTCAACCTTCCCAATACCCAGAATCTCGCACCTCCACAAATACCCAACAACCACAGATACAACCCACTCATACCTAACACTGCAACGCATGCCACACTCCAAATAACACTCCACTACTCAATCCCGAACCACTAAACACCATAAATGACCATCTCTAAAACACTCCTATCTATGTGGATACTGTATCCCACTACACTCAACCAATCTCAAATGCACCCGAGTCTGATGACAAAGACTCCCTTATTAGAAACTTGGCAGCAGAACTCAAGAAGTTGACCAGCCGAGTCCGGGGCGTGGATGGAAACAAAGGTATTGAGGGGCTGAGTTATGAGGACCTCTGCATTTAGCCAGATGTTGAACTTCCAGTGGGGGTACAAACCTCCCAAGTTTGAAATGTTTGATGGAACAGGAGATCCCAGAGTCCACCTAAGGATATATTGCGATAAGCTTGTCGGAGTCGGAAAGGATGAGAAGATCCGTATGAAGCTCTTCATGAGAAGTCTGAAGGGGGATGCTTTATCCTAGTACCTCAGCCAGGACCCCAAAAGATGGACAAGCTGGGTAGCATGGCATCATATTTCATGGATAGATTCTGATTCAATATAGAGAATGTAGCGGATTTATTCTACATCCAGAATTTGAAGAAGAAACCTACCGAAACAATCCGCGATATTCTACTCGTTGGAGGTCAGAAGCTGCAGAGGTCAGGCCGGCCTTGGAAGAAGAACAGATGAATAGGTTCTTCGTCCGAGCTCAGGATCCCCAATATTACGAGAGGTTGATGCAGATCGAGGGTCAGAAATTCTCCGATATCATCAAACTGGGAGAAAGAATTGAAGAAGGCATTAAGAATGGTATGGTTACTAATTTTGAAGCATTACAGGCTACCAACAAGGCCTTAAAGTCTTGTGGCACATCTAAGAAGAAGGATGTGAGTGTTGTAATGGTTGCACAGGGAGCCAAATCACCACTAAAATACCACACTTACCTATCACCTCCACTTACAAATCAGCCTATCCCGAATTACCAAGCACCTGCACCCTCTTATCAAAACACACCTCCCATTTACCAATCATATCCACCTTTCACATATCAACCGACCTCACCCAGATACTCTCAACCAGCACCTGTCTACCAAGCTTATAATGTTCAACCCTCTCACTACCAATCACCTCCTACCAGCCAAAATTTCCCTAGACCTAGGCCAAGTTTTGATTGCAAACCTCTCATACAATACACAACCATCGCCGAACCAATGGACCAGCTGTACGAGAGACTTAAAGTTGCTAGTTACGTCACCCCTATCCTATCCATAACCCTAGAAAATCCTTCCCAGTGGGTCAACCCTAATAAGACCTGTGTATACCACTCCGGCATGAAAGGACATACCATTGACGAGTGCCTCTCATTGAAGGACAAGATTCAAACCCTGATCGGCAATAAGGTCATCATAGCAAAGGAGCCTGCTCTTAATGTTCGCAACAACCCTTTGCCTGACCACAAAGGTGGAGACATTCACATGATCGAGATCGAAGATGATTGGGGTCCTAAAGGGTCGATAGGTTTGATTGCTGAAGATAATGAACCAAAGAAACAAGCAGTTACACTTAACCAAATTGTTGTGCAGAATCAGCACTCCAGGGATGATGAAATAAACATGTCTATACCTCTCGAATTTGAAGCGCCTCCTTTTGCAAAGGTGCCCGGGCCAATTGAGGTTGAATTTGGAGTGCCAAAAGCACCCGCACCCTTTGATGTTGTTGTGCTACCACCAAGGGTACCTATTCCTGTAGCAATGTCAAAAACAACACCGTTCCACTCAAATGCCATACCATGGGATTACACGGCCGAAGCTAGGAGAAAAGGGAAGACCAAGATAGGAGAAATAATTGTTGCGCAGGGCATGACCAGGACAGGGAGGGTTTATACCCCAGAACACTTAGTTGAGTCCAGTAAGCAAGCATCTGGGCGGCCTATTAAAACTGGGCTCAATGATTTTTGGAGGAAAATACAATCTAAGGAATACTCGATTGTTGAGAAATTGAACAAAACACCATCACAGATATCCATCCTAGCTCTTCTACAGAGCTTTGACGCTCACAAGAATGCCTTGATGAAGATATTGAGAGAAGCTTATGTGCCCAGCAACATAAATGAAGGCGAAATGGCAAATATGGTAGGGCAAGTGTTGGAGAGCCATAAAGTCACCTTCCACGAAGATGAGCTGCCGCCGGAAGGACTGAGCCACAACAAGGCACTACACAACACCGTGCAATATGAGGATTATTTCATCACTAGAGTCTTGATCGACGGAGGATCCAGCCTCAATATCTATCCGCTAATAACTCTCAGAACCTTGGGAAAAATCCTGCACGAGATCAAAGATGGGGCCACCAATGTCAAGGCCTTCGATGGGTCCCAAAGGTCTAATATTGGAGAAATCAGCCTATGCTTGCAAATGGGGCCAACATGGTTTGACATCCACTTTAAAGTAATAGATGTCCCGGCATCCTACAACTTGTTGTTAGGATGACCCTGGATCCACGCCGCTGGAGCCGTAGCATCGACCCTGCATCAGGCAGTGAAGTTTGAATAGAATCACCAGGAGGTGATTATTCATGGCGATGGTAGCAACCCCATATATAGTAGCCAAACCATCTCAATGATTGGAGGCAGAAGGAGAATAGGCAGAGAAACATACCACCACATTGAAAGGGTCAACGTTGTAGATAAGGATAAATGGTGGGATAACAAGATTGAAAGTATCCTGAATTGGTGTGGGTATAAGTCTCGAAAGGTACTCGGCAAAAACTCCAAGGGATCACTAAGCCTATCAAACTAAAGAAGCATGGCACTACTTTCGGGTTAGGGTACGGTTATACCTGGGAAGAATTCCGAAACTGGTCGCCACCATGGCGAAGCCCCTACTATCCAGTGGAATTTTCGATACCTAGCCTGGAGCATACTTTCCAACTGGCATATACTATATATGGGTCAGAGGAAGATGAACCATTGACAGCCATGAAGAATCTATTTCTAGAGGATGATGATATGGACTGGTGTGTTCTTTTCGAGGAGGAAGGGGAGGAAGACCCTTCCATACAAGCTGTGAATCGAGGAGAATGCCTCAGTAATTGGTCAATTAGAACTTATTATTTTCTCTATCATTTACTCTATTTTTTATACAACATTACTATTACTTACTTTGACGATGAACCAACAATTGTGACTTGCAATGAAACAACGCAACAAACGGATATAGATTCAGAAGAGGATGATATACCAGAAGAGGTCATCAGAGAGGTTGAGAATTTTAAGAATAGACCTAAGTCTAACTTGGACAAAACTGAGGTCGTAAATTTGGGAGATACAGAAAATGTCAAGGAAACTCGCATCAGTGTTCACCTGTCACCATCAGAAAAGGAAGAATATACAGAATTTTTAAAGGAATATGAGGACATATTCACCTGGTCGTATGATGACATGACCGGTCTCAGCACGACCATTGTAGCTCACAAACTGCCAACAGATCCAACTTGTCCGCCAGTAAAGCAGAAGCTCAGGAAATTCAAACCCGACATGAGTTTGAAAATCAAAGAAGAGGCTACCAAGCAAGTCAAATCCAAGGTTCTCAGGGTAGTAGAGTATCCGACATGGTTAGCCAACATCGTGCCAGTACCAAAGAAGGATAGGAAAGTTAGAGTTTCTGCCGACTACCAGGATCTTAACCGGGTCAATCCCAAAGATGACTTCCCCTTGCCGAACATACACATTCTTATCGACTACTGCGACAAGCATGAGTTGCAGTCTTTCGTTGATTATTTCACCGGTTATCATCATATATGGATGGATGAGTAAGATGCTGAGAAAATGGCTTTCATCATGCCATGGGGAATGTATTGTTACAAAATGATGTCGTTTGGGTTGAAGAATGCTGGCACCACCTATATGAGAGCCATGAATACTATCTTTCACGACATGATACATAAGGAGATCGAGGTGTATGTAGACGAAGTCATCATCAAATCCAAGAAAGCCACTGATCATATGGAAGATCTGAGAAAGTTCTTCAACAGACTAAGGAGGTACAATCTGAAATTGAATCCCGCCAAGTGTGCATTCAGGATTCCTACTGGAATATTACTGGGTTTCATCGTGAGTCGTCGAGGAATAGAATTGGATTCATCAAAAGTCAAAGCCATTCAAAAACTGCCACCACCAAAGAAAAAGAAGGACGTGATAAGACTCAACTATATTAGCCAGTTCATAGCTAAGTCCACGGTCAACTGTATCAGAACAGAATGTCCAAAGCTTTCAACAAAAGAGTCAAGCCGAGGAAGTTTACACCTGGACAGCTAGTGTTGAAGAAAATATTCCTATATCAAGATGAAGCCAAGGGGAAATTTTCTCCCAACTGGCAAGGTCTGTACATGGTTCACCGGGTTCTAACCAGAGGAGCCCTTATTCTTGTAGAGATGGATGGAGAAGTCTGGCCTAAGCCAATCAATTCAGATGCAGTGAAACGATACTATGTGCAACCACTTATGATTGCCTTTATAATGTAATTTGAACTACGCCTGACCTGATTCCCATTTAAGAGGGGATACGTAGGCAGCCCTATGGGTTCAGTCACAATTTAATAAAAATTTCATTTCCCCCTACTATTGGAACTAGGGCAGAATTTTGAGGAGGGCCCTCAAAATTACGAAGTTATTTCTCAACCATTCATCGCCAGGAATGCCACCTCAGTAAACTGGGGCAGAATTTTGATGAGGACCCTAAAAATTCCGAAGTTAAATTTTTCAGCCGTTCAGCACAGCCGTCAGAAGTGCCACCCAATAAACTAGGGCAGAATTTTGAGGAGGACCCTCAAAATTCTAAAGCGAGTGAGGTTGCAATGTCTTGAACCACGTCGTAGTCGTTGGTTCATCTAAAGAAAGAAATTTTTTTATATACTTACGTTGTATTTGTAAAATCATGCATAACTTTTGCTCGAATTTCTACTGTTTAGCGATGCTACCCCAATGATATACAACGCCAGAGGCCTGGGGAAAACGAACTAACTTTTCCCTTTTACAGAACTCACGATTTTTCTTTGGATGCAGGCCCTCGACTCGCAAGATCATTAGGTATATCTATGCACGCATACTTTCCCAAGGATGCAACTTCTCAGAATCATCATTTATTCGCAATTGCTATTTGTACACGACCTCCCCAAAAGTCACGATATCGTAATCAACTATCAGCTAAGAGATCTTACCACTATTTGTTCTTTTACATTCTTGCATTGCATAAGGCTACATTTCTTCCTTTCGAGACTAAGCTCTTTCTCCTGCATTTCCTTGTATTGCATAAGGCTACTTTTCTGCCTTTCGAGACTAAGAACTGTCTCCATCCTGCATTTTCTTGCATTGCATAAGTCTACCTTCCTGCCTTTCAAGACTAAGCACTGTTTCTATCCAGCATTTTCTTGCATTGCATAAGGCTACCTTCCTGCCTTTCGAGACTAAGCACTCTCTCCATCCCGTATTTTCTTGCATTGCATAAGGCCACCTTCTGCCTTTTGAGACTAAGCACTGTCTCCATCCTGCATTTTCTTTCATTGCATAAGACTACCTTTATGCCTTCCGAGGTTAAGCTCTACCTCCACCTGCATGGCTGAAATATCGCCACCTCTATTTTCATCATCTGAAACACCGCCAGCTTAATCTAAATCTTGCATGGCTAAAACACCGCCAATTTTTGTTTAAATCCTTATCGGCTGAAAGATCGCCATTTATAATTATCGTTCCTTATCGACTGAAATATCGCCAACTTTATTTAATTCTCGGTATCGGCTGAAATAGCTCCATTTACGTTTTATATCTACTAAAACATTGCTGCTTTATTTAAATTTCTATCAGCTGAAACATCAACATTTACATATTTTTTTACATCAGCTGAAACGACGCGCTTTATTTAAATTTCTGTCGGCTGAAATATCATTATTTATATTTTCTACATCGGCTAAAATACTGCCAAATATTGCATTTCATCGGTTGAAATACTGCCAAACTGTCCGAAGGTGTCATTGTTTGGAAGCATCATCTTCATAGCCCGAGAACACCATGCCATGGCCCGAGGACCTCACTTTATATCTTGCACATCACTATTCAAAGGAATCATGGTTCGGAGGCACCATTATCATAGCCCGAGAACATCATTTCATAGCCTGCGAATCCTTTATTTTGCGCTTCATGGCCCAGGACATCATGGTCCGAGGACCTCATCCTAACCGTCTGAAGACAGAATTCATGGTCCAACGGGAACTTGGATCACGTTTAAGTTTATGCACAATATACGCCTGTATTGCTCACTTGTAGGTACACCAGCTAGCAATGGCCGTCTCAGCAGGAGCGATCCCATTCCGATTCCCGCAGCCGGTCAAACTTCAAATACCTCTTGCCACCTAAATATTGCGTCCGTCTCTTTAAAACTTCCATCGGCACATTCCGTCGGTGCATCTCGAACTGCATATGACCTGATTCTTGTAAAACCAGGGATATGTAGGTAGCTCAGAGATCAGAATTCGGTCAAATTCTTGTCAAATCGCCGCTTCCGGTCAAAATTGGCCATCATATCTTTACCCGACAACTCTTTCATCCTTCCTAGGTAATTAGAGGCAGCTGTCGATATCTAATTTTTTCCTAAGTATTTTTGTACCCAAAATATTTCCAAAATAGCATATATGTGCATATATAAGCACACCCAAGAGTTTTGGCAGTTTTAATGATTTTTTAAACCAATTTATTGCCTATTTGTGAATAACTTGTTTTATCCTCAAATTTACACCAAAATATAATTAAGGTGATTTTTTTGCATATTTTTACGAATTTATTTGTTATTTTTAAAGCTAAATTGCATATAATTGCAATCATAGCCTATTTTTGATTAACAGTACTTTATAATTGTAAAATTAGTTCCAGTATTTTTTAATTAATATTTATGAATTATTAAGGGGTTCATTGCTTTTAATTTCTCCCAAAGTAATTTTCACTATTTTTATAAAATTAAACAAAGGAAAATTGGCCATTTAAATACTAGCCCCATCTATTTCAATTTTAGCCTCAAATTAGGTCCAATCTCAGTCCCAAATTAACAACCCAATTCCGTTTAAACCTAACCTATGACCCAATTCCAAATAACCCGATCCAGACCCCTTTTCATCCTGACCGTTGATCTCTGAGATCAACGACCCCTATTCGTCCCTTCCCTTTTTAATCCATACGACTACCCTAATTCTCTCATTTATCCTAACACGCCGCCCTCGAATCCCCTCTCCTCTCTGATTTCTAAGACCTAAACCTAACCCTAGTCGCCTCCCTCCGGTTACCACCCAAAACCGTCAGAATCCATGGCTTCCAAAGCCATTAAAGGCATGTACCTGCCTCCAATGGCTCCTGCATGCCTGTTGTTTGAAGAATCAAGTCCAGGCCTCGAGGGTCTTCACTCAGATCTTCACCTATTCAAAGATCCCGACCATCTCCGGCCTTGCTCCGGTGGCTCTTTATCTTTTGAGCCTGATTGTGATATTCTCTTGCTTATATCGTGACTTTTCCAGGCTTTCTCGCTTCTAGGGTTCTTCTGAAACCTTAGCCTCTCGAGGTTCTCCTGATTTCTTTAGATATGTGCTAGATCTATGCTTATTTTAAGGTTTTCAAATGATTTCCCAAAGTTTCTTTCAAAAGTTTGCTTTCAAACCTTTCATCTCCTCCGACCTAGGGTTTCTCTGATTTTACATGCTCTACTGTGATTCTTATGTGTTTTATTCTCCCTTGTTCTCATGATTTCCCTACTGTATTTTGCACGATTTTCTTTTATTATGTTTTCATGAAGTTTTCTACAAAATACATGTTTAAGGTCTTAGTCCCTTTGAGTTTTCTGAACTTATTGCGTTAGTATTTCTGCCTAACTTGCTTGTTTTCGTCTCTAGACTCGATTAATGGTAAAAACCCTAGAATTTGGGGTTTCGTTCGAGTTTTGAGGCCACTTCTTACGTGCTTTGTGTGCTTCTCATCTCTAAACTTGCTTGGTTTCAAAACCCTAATCTCTAAGTTCCTGAAGTTTTTTCATCTTTGTTCCAACTTTGTTTCTCCATGTGGTTCTGACTTTTTGCTAAAACCCTATAGGACCTTGTTTACTTGAATCTTTATCATGCTTCTGATACCCCCTTCTCCCTGTTACTAGATTAGCCTATACGACTATCATGTTTTGTTAGCACTGCTATTTCTCTTTGCCATGATTTAACCTCACACGCCCAATGTTTTGCATTCTTTATATACAGTGGTTGTCCCTCTAGAATGACATTCAATTTTGGGACTAATTTCAGACTTCCTTGTGTAAGCTCGATTAATTCTTTCCTTGTTTAATTTGAAGACTCTATTTAACCTTTCGATACCCCTATTTCTGACTTGGTTCATTAGTGATTTTGAATCCTTGACTCTCTGATTTACTATGCGCTAATTGATTTACTTTGTTCTTGCGTTATTTACTTAACCGTGTATTTCAAATTTTCTTTCCTTAATTAAAACCCCTATGCATTTACCCCTTATTTGTATGTTATGCACAATATGTTTACTTGATGTCCTTCCTCAAATAACTTCTGCCCATTACCGTTAAAATTTGAACTCCTTAATTAAAGGGATTTCTGCTACTGATTGATTCTAATTGATACAGGATTATTTTCTTACCTTTGTTCCCTGCCTGATTTCAGTCTATAAATACATGCTCCTTTCTTAACACACGCACGACCAACACTCGAGTCTTTTCCTGAACTCACACTCACACGCATAAGTATACTCTTACTATTTGTAATGTGGCCTGTTATAAGATTTCTGATATCTTTGCTTTCTCAAACTTGTATGTCCTAGTTTTAACTCTAGCCCCAACTCCAATGTGTTTACTTACCAGTTCTTATGTCCATGTTTACTTTAATGTCTGAAGTATTTAATCTTTGTGCTATGTGGTTATGTCCTACTCACTTCTTGTAATAAATCCCATTCCTATATCCCCGTATGTGTTTTGAGTTATGGTTCAAAAACATTATAAACTCGACCCTTTAGGTCCTAAGCTCTTCCAGTTTCCCATCCCTATTCCCTTGCTATGTGTGCTGAGTTAAAGCTTTGGCCTGACAGTATTCTAATTACTGCCCACGCCATGGCATGACCTTCAATAGGTCCTTACTCTCCAAATGTTTGGCCAACAGGTTTGGTCAAGGGTGTGCTAGCCTACCTCATGGTTAGGTATGACCACCAGCCTGCCTTGGCACTCCCTACTCCTCTCTATTGCACTTTCACTTTTTCTTAGAACTTAAGTTCAGCCCCCCTCTTGTGAGCCTTGCCTTGGGACCCCTGAGCTCCCTTTGAACTTGGACACTTGAGGGTTGGCTCTTCCACACTGTACTATAACTCATTCTGATCAGCATCTTGGGTGTAAATGCTGCCCGGGGTTCCTGAAACCCCTTGGATCTCTGAAACACCCTAGATAAGCGAAGGCTTTGGAAATTTGGATCTCGGAAGTGGCTCAATCTCATATTATTAGACACTAAGTCTGAATTAGGCTGTTAGGATGTAACTGATAATTCCTGATGTACTTTTAATTTTATTTTAATCCTTCTGGTTTGTAATAATTTGTAGAAACTCATGGGGATTTAGTTAAAAAGGAGGGGGTTTACTTTTATGCACTAATGGTGGAAAATATGCCTATAGGGTTTTATTTTTGATTTGTGCAACTTCACACGTAGAAAGCATATCTATAGGATTTAATATTTGATTTTTGCAACTAAGCATATAGATACCATGCCTATAGGGATTAGCATTTCTGCATATAATAACGTCATTAGGAAAATAATTAGGCTTAACAAAAAAATTGCATATAGATTCCATGTCTGTAGTACTCTTGTTTAAAAGGTCAAAATCAGTTAACGCATAGAGAGCATGCATATAGGAACTTCGAATCGGAGCCGTTTCATTCATTCAAAATAGTATTACACATTAAAATTAGTATTTAATGAACTGCGTAAAGTAACGAATCTTCTCTAACAAATCACCCTTTTTCTGAAACTCATTTAAGACCCGTGAAGTTTTGTTTTTAATTAGTCTGCATATCTTCAGAAGTTCGTTTCTTTTCTGTTAAACCTTATAAAGCAGTACACTCTTTTCTGAAATTCCTTTTACTCTGTAACTCTTTTATAACCGGCTTGTGTTTTTTTTAAATAAGCAATTTTATCCAACACTTAGACAAAGGATTAATTAAACGATTAGATCAGTTTTAAACAACTGCATTTGAGCGAGCCTAATGCGGACTTCCTTTCTAAAAATATGTGTTGAACTGGTCCTCTCATCGCTTTATTTAATTTAAGACCAAACAAGTACGTGCAACACATGCTAAACTCTATGGCTTTATCTGATTTAAGGAGGCTTATTTGAGCCCTACTTGCATATTTGCTTCCCTCTTTACTTGCAGTATGTGTTTTGATCGACGCCTTAGTATTTTGTCCTTTGAAAACTCTCAAAAGGCCCCAAACGCCTCTCCTTTTAGGACTAGTAGTCCAAATGGCTCCGGGAATGACAGGATTGGGACGGGTACTAGCATGCAGTAAGTAACGAGACATTTTGCGTTTTAATACCTTAACGGGGTGGGAAGGGTAGAATATGGATATGATGACCACGCAATAACACCACGTGTATAAACGATTATCGGGTGTTGTGTGGGGTGATCCATATTATTTATAAACATGGGACCCATCTCCCTTTACTTGTTTATTTTACTTCGAAAACTGCCTTTTTCTCAAATTTCAGCTCCTTTAACTGCTACTTCTAGCAATTATGTAAAATTTCTCCCTCTTCACTCATTTATTCTGAATTTTAAAACCACTTTTTTATGTAAAATTTCAACTTCTTTAACTTCGTCTTAGTTTCAAATTATTTGCAACTTTTATATGAAAACTCCCCCCCCCCCCTATTTGTAATTCCTTCTTGTCTACGTATGTTTGTTTGCTTAAAGTCACAATTGTAACATGGACGAGAACTACACTAGTGGATCTTGAGGGGTGCCTAATACCTTCCGCTCGAGATAATTTCTAGACCTTACCCAAACTCTGGTTCTACATCTCAAACTCTTCCTTAAAGTGTCCTAATGCACTATAATCATTAGGTGGCGACTCTTCAAACCCAAAAAACCAATTCCCAAACGGGAATAGAGTTGTCTTTCTAACTATCGTAAACTCGATTTTACGAGAAAAAGGGGGCGTCAACAGCAGCTTCACCAGCTCATGCAGTCCCAGCAGTAAATAAGCTCTAGTCAAGTGTCCTTCACTTCCCTCAGCGTTCTGGAAATTTTCTATCCTTTGGATGAACTTCCTTTTGAACTCTACCAAACCTCGCTCCAAATACCCTAGTCGCTTGTTGGTTCTGACAGCCATATCTTCCCATTCTTTAATCAACTTCTAATATGCTTCTTGAATTTCCTGATGTTCACTTTCGCACTCTCAGATCCTCTTGCGCAATTGGTTGTACTTAACCTGTATTTCAGCCTTTTCGTCGATGACCCTATGACCTGGAACGGACCCTGGTTGTCCCAACCCACCATGATCGTCTTCCAACCAACTTGGATAGTATGGGGTGTAACTAGCATGGTATCTGTCAGGTTCTACGGAATCCTTTTCCAGGATGATTTTGCAATGCCACATGTGTTGAACTTGACACTTGTGTGGGCTATTGTCGTCTTGGAAATCGACCCTGAAATGACTAATCTTGTCGACCTTTGGTATGACCTGCTTCCTCCTTTCCTCTCTCATGACTCGGAGAGGGACATAGGGATAAGTTCCTCTCAGACCAATGAGTATAAGGAATGGGGCATCCCAAGAGCAGATGATGAACTCTCCAGTAGGGAACCAATCGAACATCCACTTCACTTTATCTTCTTTCAGATTTTCAAACAACTATACCCACCCTTTAGTGTCTTCTGGTTGAGCAAACATGTTAGGGATATATTTCATTCAACTTGGCTGATGGAAGGCGATATGATCATCCCAGTCTCTGCGCAAAATCTCTTGCTGAACTTCACCCTTTTGGAGGTGCTCTATAAGCGAGAGTTGGAGTAGTAAGTTGCAACCCTTGAAGTGACTAGCCCCTCGTTGATAGTTTTCTAGGGCTCGATATATCTCAACAATAATCATAGGTACTATGCTAAAAGGCTGCCCGCCAATCCGTTCCATTAGAGTCTTTGTGACCATGGATAGTCTTGTATGGATCCTAGCATTCTTCATACGAAACACTATCATCCCAAAAAGCAAAACATAAAGACAAAGACCCCTCATAAGGAATGTAAGAGTGGAGCCTGGGTTGACTAGCCAGATGATCCAGTAATTAAGGAATATCTCGCGTTGCAAAGGAAAGAAGATCGAGTGGAGCCAATGGCTCACTCCTTATTCTTGGAAAGGATTAACTCTTTCCAAAGATCAAATTCCTTGGGTTGCCACCATCCACTATAGTATAAATACTCCCTTATAAACCCTAGTCGGGATATATATTGATCAAACCAAAATACTCTCCTCATTCTACTGCAAACAAGCATAGTAGTTTACTTAAACCTATTGTGTAACAAGTTAGGGATAGAAAATAGGGTACATCACTGGTGAGGCATTGAATCAAATGAGTTCTAGAAGAATTGAACGATATCCATCATCTCTGTACTTGAAAGAACTCATTTACTATAAGAGAACTCCCTTGCAACCCAAAGGGTCTAGATTAGGATTCACTTTGAATCTGAACCAGTATAAAATCATGGTGTCTTTAATTCCTGCAATTTACTTCCTGTGATTTTATTTAAGATATCATACTTGTTGAATTATCATATCCAATCGACTACTTTAGTTAAAAGTAAACTTATAGGCAATAAATTTTGTATAAATTACAATTCACCCACCTCTTGTACTTTCAATTGGTACCAGAGCTTGGCTCACATTTTATCTCTTGCTTAACAGCTTGTGAGAAAAGATCATGGCAAATCAGGTTATCAGAGGAGCTCTCTTTCAGGAAGGAACTTTCCACCATACTTAAATGGACAGCATTTCTCTCACTGGAAAGTACGAATGGAGATCTTTGCCAAAGCATACGATGTTAAAGTATGGAGAGTCTTCAAGAAGGGAAATTATCCATTACCCGCTAGCACTCCTCCACTCGCTGATCCTGATGACATAGACTCATACTCAAAGGAACAACTGGAAGTTGTTCAAGTAAACAACAAGTCAACGAACCTACTCCACAATGCTATAAGTGATAAAGAATATGAGAAAATATCAAGTTGCGATACAACCAACGAGATGTGGGACAAACTTGAGGTTATTTATGAGGGAACCAGCAAAGTGAAGGAAACTCATATAAACATGCTAGTTCATGACTACGAACTCTTCTCAATGAAAGAAGGAGAATCTATTAGCGAATTGTTTGCCATATTCAGTAAGATAATCAGTGACTTAAAAGCTTTTGGCAAGCCTTACATCAGTGGTGATCAATTCAGAAAAATTCTTAGAAGTTTGCCAACCACCTAGTAAACCAAAGTAGTCCCGCTGGAATCTTAAGACTTAAACAAATTGTCGTATGATGAACTATGAGGATAACTCATTGCTTTTGAAAGGACGCATCTAAAAAAGACAAATCAAGAGGAGAAAAAGAAAATAGTTGCATTCAAAGCATCCACTGAACTAGCTAAAAATGAAACTGATGATCCTGAAATCTTATAAGAAGAGATTGTTATGATGTCTAGAAACATGAATAGGCTAATGAGAAGATACAGAAACACAAAGAAAGGAATATTCCCTCCAAGACGATCCAGGCAATATAATGAACAGGACAAGAACGATGGAAAATGCTATGAATGTGGAAAATTCGGGCACATTCAAGCTGAATGTCCAGAGCTAAAAAGGAAGATCTCAAGAGGCTTCAACAAGAACAAATCCTTTGGCTGGAGTAATGAGGATGAATCAGATCATGAAGAAATAGCAAATTTGTGCTTCATGACCATTCTAGAAAATGAAATAGACAAAACCTCAGGGTGTTGGACAGATGAAGACAATTCAGATGATGAAAACTGCTTCATGGCACGAGGTGAAACTAGTAAGATAAGATTTTATGATTGTGAAAGATGTAATGAATCTTAGGACATTCTTGACTCTACTTTACAAGAGTCTCAAAGAATGATGAATGAACTTAAGAAACTTACTAAGGAAATCAAGGACTGGAAACTAAAACATGAAGTATGTAAAATCGAAAAAGAAGTACTTCAAGAAGAGTTTGAAGAATTGCAAATGTAGCTTAATAACTTGCGCAAATCCACCAGTCACAGTTTTGTCAGGTCAAACCAATAGACTTACAAGTCAACTAGAAAGGAACCAATCAGAACCAAATTGACCAGTCGGTTGGACCAGATGACTTACAAGTCGACTGAAAAGAAACCAGTCAACTCTTTATCAGCTGGTTCTAACACCTATGGGAGACCTGAAAACAAGTCTGGAACTGAATGTCATTATTGTAATAAAAGTGAGAATAAATATTCCAATTTTAACTTTCGAAAATATAACATGTCAGGATGGGTTTGTAAGCCAAAAAAACCTGAACCTAGTAACAATAACTCTCCAGGACCCAAGCAAGCTTGGGTACCTAAAAGAAAATGATCATCTTGTCTTGCAAGAACACCACAGAGTAAGCAGCAAAGGAAAATGGTATCTAGATAGTGCGTGTTCCATCCACATAACAGGTGATAAAAACATGTTCAAAGAAGTTACAAAGATCGATGGAGGAAGTGTAAGATTTGGAGACGATTCAAGAGGCAAGATAGTTGGAACTGGAACAATTCTGTTCAACAACAATTATGATATTACAGAAGTATATCTTGTTGATGGCTTAAACTACAATCTTCTGAGCATAAGTCAACTCTGTTATTCAGGCTATGAGGTAAAGTTTAAAAGAACAAGTTGTGCTATTGAAGACGAATCAGGTAAAATAATTCTTCCTGGAAAAAAGTATGGAAATGTTTATATACTTGATGGATTTTAAAACATAGATGGCCACATCTGCTTAATTTCTATTTCTGATGATCCATGGCTATGACACAGAAGACTTGGCCATGCAAGCATGCAATTGATTGAAAAACTGTCCAGACATGATTTAGTTATTGGCTTGCCTAAACTGAATTTCTCTAGAACTCACATTTGTGATGCATGTCAAGTAGGTAATCAAACTAGAAACTCTTTCAAAAACAAAGACATGGTATATACCTGAAAACCTTTGCAACTACTTCATATGGATTTATTTGGACCTACTAGAACGGCTAGCTTAGGAAGTAAGAAATATGCCTTTGTTATTGTTGATGATTTTTCACGTTACACTTGGGTGATTTTCTTGTCTCATAAGGATGATGCCTTAAGAAACTTTGAAGTTTTCTGCAAAAAGATTGAAAGAGAAAAGGGATACATGCTATCAAAAATTTAGAGTGATCATGGAGGAGAATTTTAAAGCAGTTCTTTTGAGGACTTCTGTATCGATCAAGGATACAATCACAATTTCTTCGCACCTCGCTCACCACAACAAAATGGGGTTGCAGAAAGAAAAAACAGAACCCTCCAAAATATGGCAAGAACCATGCTACTAGAACATTCATTGCCAAATCATTTCTGGGTAAAAGACGTAAGTACTGTATGTCACATTCTCAATCGTTGACTCATAAAGCATATTCTGAAAAAGACCCCTTATGAGCTCTGGAAAGGTAAACGTCCAAATATTAGTTATTTTCATCCATTTGGAAGCAAATTTTTATTCACAATAATGGTAAGGACAATCTTGGAAGTTTGATCCAAGAAGCGAGGAAGGTATTTTTCTTGGATATTCACTAAATAGCAGAGCCTTTAGAGTCTTTAATAAACGTACTTTATGGGTGGAATAATCAGTACATGTTATATTCGATAAAAATAATCATGTGGTCGAGAAAGGAATAACTGCAGGTGATGAAGAGCAGGTTCAAGGAGCTCTAGACAAAGGAAAACAACTAGAGTCGACTAACACTTCCAGCTTGGTTGAGTCAACTACAGAAAACAGCAACAATACTCTAGATCAACAAGCAAATTCGACTACAAACTCAGTTCGACTAAATAAATGGAGAAATGAATCTGAATATCCTCAGAAATATTATAGGGGATCCAAATAAAGGAATGAAAACCAGAGTTGCTCTAAAAAAGAAAGCAAATATTGCATTAATCTCTCAAATTGAGCCCAAAAAGGTAGATGAAGCACTGAAAAACTCAAGCTGGGTGCAAGCCATGCAAGAAGAATTACACCAATTCAGAAAGAATAAAGTATTGAAATTAATACCCCAACCTGAAAATGTGTATGTAATCGGAACAAAATGGGTATTCAGAAACAAATTAAACGAGGATGGAAAAGTGATAAGAAATAAGGCAAGACTAGTTGCTCAGGGCTATTCACAGCAAGAAGGAGTCGACTATGATGAGACTTTTGCCCCAGTAGCGTGATTGGAATCTATACGAATTCTCCTGGCATACGTATCCTTTAAAGGATTCAGGCTGTTTCAAATGGATGTCAAAAATGCCTTTTTGAATGGATTCATCGAGAAAGAAGTTTTTGTAAAACAACCCCTAGGCTTTGAGGACTCAAAATTTCCATATCATGTATACAAGCTCTCTAAAGTGTTATATGGTCTGAAACAAGCTCCACGTGCCTTGTATGATAGATTGAGTACTTTCCTTATTGATCATGGCTTTACCAGAGGCAAGATAGACACTACCATGTTCATTAAATGATCAACGGAAGGTAATCTTATTATTCAAATTTATGTTGATGATATTATTTTTGGAAGTGCTAACCCTCTTATGTGCAAGGAATTTTCAAGTCTTATGAAAAGTGAATTCGAAATGAGCATGATGGGAGAACTCACATTCTTTCTTGGACTACAAACTCAACAAACCGAAGAAGTAACCTTTATCTATCAAACTAAGTATACAAAGGAGCTAATTCAGAAATTTGGCATGAGCAATGCTAAGTCAATTGGAAATCCTATGAGCCCTACTACAAATTTAGGTAAAGATGAACAGGGGACTCCATTTGATGAAACTAGATACAGAGGAATGATTGGATCACTGCTTTATCTGACAGCAAGTCGACCAGATATTATGTTTAGCGTACGCAAATGTGCCAGGTTTCAATCGGCTACCAAGGAGTCATATCTGACTGCTGTAAAATGAATTATTGATATCTCATTGCAACTGTATCACATTGGTTAAGGTATCCTCGTTCTAACTCGTTTAAATTAGAAGGTTTTTTAGATGCTGATCTTGCAGGTGACAAAGAAGACAGAAAAAGCACAAGTGGCAGTTGTCAACTACTAGGAAAAACACTAATATCCTAGAATAGCAAAAAGCAAGCATCAGTTACTTTATCCACTATAGAAGCTGAGTATATTGCAATTGGACAATGATGTGCATAACTTTTGTGGATGTCACATCAATTGGGTGACTATGAACTTTCGTTTAAACCTATACAAATCTTTTGTCACAATTCTAGCGCTATATGTCTTTCTAAGAATCATGTGCATCATTCTAGTGCTAAGCGTATAGATATTAAGCATCATTTTATTAGAGATCATGTTCTTAAAGGTGATATAGAAATAGCTTTTGTTGGTACTACTGCCCAATTAGCTGATATCTTTACTAAGCATTTGTTAGAAGAAAGATTTTGCACCTTGAGAAAATTACTTGGTATTATTTGCTGGTCAAAGAACTCTTAGGACCTATGTGCTCTTTTTATAAAAGTGTTAAAAATTGTCTTTTCCCACGCATTGAATACGTACCCGTTTTTCCCTCTCTTTTCACATCAGTTCCGAGTATGAAGATGGAAAGCCAATCATCATATCTTTTCAACTGACACCTTTTCCTTTTCTATACTTAACCGTCAAATATTTTCTTATTAAGTTAGAAAAACCCTTCAGTCACCCTCACACACATTCATTATCCTAAACCCTCTGCAAAACTTCCTCTCCAGTGGCGAAACACTCCAAAACTCCCTCTGCTTATACTCGAAAAAGCACCCGCTCAAAGGCAAAACCCTCTTCTGCTCCGCCTGAGCAAGTAGACCTAGGGTCTGATCACTCAGAAGGCTTCACCGCATCCCAAGCTGATCTCTCTGAACCCTCACAACTTCTAGGAGAAAAAGCCCTAGGTAAACTACCTATGGAAGATTCTCCCATCTTATTGTGAGCACGTGATTTTTGCCCTAAGCAAATTATTCCTAAAATACGAGCAGAGTAATTTTTACAATTTTTTGTAAATTTGGTATCATTTTTCTGATATTTGTTGCATTTTTGTGCATAATAATTCATATTAAAAAAATACAAAAATAGGTATATCCTTAGGGTTTTTAATTTTACAATTTTAGTATGGATTCATGTCGAAACAATTTAGGAAAAATCAAAATAATATTTTTTAGTGTTTTAATCAGAATTACTACAAAATAGTTATTATTTTTGGTTTAATTTCGGAAATACAAAAGCAAAAAATAAATACAAAAATGCAAAAGCAAAAGAAAATACAAAAATACAAAAGAAAAGAAAATAAAAAAATAAAAAAGAAAAGAAAATAAAAAATACCAAGTAAAAATAAAACACAAAAAATATATGGAAATAAAAAAACCAAATTGATTTGGGCTAATAACCCAAATACACATAAAAAAAATACCCTAGCCCAAAGAGAAATCTGCCCCAGGCCCAAATTGATCCAAAATTCCCCAGGCCCACACCTTACCGGACTCGGTCTAGCACCCACCCATAACCCAAACAACCCCGTTTTGGATCCAAGCGATCCAGGCCGTCCAGGTTACCATGATCTAACGGCCTAAAATCCCCGATCATTTTGTATATAATTGTCGGACGTCCCCCACCCCCCTGTCTCTCGTCTCTCAAACACACCCCCTATAAACCCTAAGGCCCCAGCCGCCTCTACGTTCCCCGCCCACCCCGCCGGAACCCTACCGGCGGGAAACAATAGTTACACTGTTCGACTCCCAAAAAAAACCACCATACCGTCCCGAACCCCTGAATCCTCCCCTCTATCGCGCTTCCCTCGAATCCTTTTGGTTTGTCTCGAATCTTTGAAAAAGTGTCGCTGGAACCCTAACTCCGACGAACACTAGTTCGTTCAAATCAACCCAAAAATACACCATAGTTCCTCCGTAACCTCCTCTATCCATTCCCCATAACTGCTTGTCTCAAAAACCATCAGAAAGTCTCAAATTTCCGTTTTTAATTTTTTGCGGGCAAGAACCTACGGTTTAATCCTAAAAGATTCAAAGGAGTTCTATTCAAAAAATATGATCAAAGCAAGATAGGAAGAAAACCGAGATAAGTGTTTCAAGTCATTTTCTTTATTTGTTGACATGTGTTTGTTTTAAATCAAGTTCTGTTTTGCCATTAGTTTTATTAAAATTACTTAATCTTTGTTTCTAATAGTTTTTTTTAGGTTTAAAATTTGATATTATTAGGGTTTTAGTTTTAGTTCTAATTAATTTTTGATTCGTCAATAAGTTTGACATCCCAGTAGTTAATTGAATTCGAATTGCTCATGATTGTTAAAATCTGGTTGATAATTAAGGATTGGTTTATAGCTGCTGATTTTCGAATGGTAATTGGTTAATTATGATTAGTTTTGCTTTAGGTTATTAAATCATGTAGTTGTTATTAAATCATGGTCGTTAGTTTAAGGGTAAAAGGGGTTAAATATACAAAAGGTTAAGGGTAAAACCAATTTAGTCTCAGTGGTATTTTGGATATAGAAAATGGTATAGTGGTAATAAGACTAAGGAAGTATGGGTATTTCAGGCATAACAAAATGATAGTTGGGTAAATTTTGAATAGATGTAAGGGTATGGTAGACATTTTAAGGATTAAAGAACATGGTAGATGCCACTAGAACATTCTAGAATGTGTTCTAGTGCAAATTTAATTAAAGAAAGTGTAGTAATTGGTGGAACAAATCATAAAAAGGGGGGGTTAATCTGAAAATATTAAAAATTTAATTTTCCTCCAAATTTTATTCTATAAATAGGCATGTTTCTGCCTTAATTAGTTGTTTTTGGAACCTTCTAAAACTTTCCTCCAAAGTATTATGTCATTTTTCAGATCTAGAAAACCTGAAATTCAAAAATTCAAAACCAAAAAAAATCATAAACAGTGAAAAAACCAAAAATACTTAATGTTCCATTGTCTATTTTTTCCAACCTTTAGATTCAATTCTAGTTTTCTTCATTTCTGTTTTAGATTTGAAATATTCCAAAGGCATTTTGAGTTGCTTTACGATCTATTTGAGTTGAAATTGGGGCATGTTAGAGTGAATTGCAACATATTTGGACTGTTATTACTTGTTTCAATGACTGTTGCTAGGATTTCAAACTGATTTTTTGCGTGGCTGCTGAAGTCATTACTGCTGCTGACCTCTTCATGTTTCTCCTTTTTAAATTGTGTTACTAGGTACACTACCTCAATCACCTCATATAACTTTCAGATCAAGTGAAATAGAAATTGCTCCCAAATCTCTTTATTTCAAATAATTGTATGATGTTGTGGTTAATGTAGTTTAATTTGTTTAAATTTGTTAGCTGTTGTAATTGAACAATATAGATTGAGATTTGGACTGTTTGGATGTATAATTGGACTGATTGATTTGAATTATGCAAATTGATAGACTATCGATTTGTGGTAATTTCAGTTTTGAATTTAGTGTAGTAGTATTTGTATTGGTTTAGCATTTTGTTGTTTAAGACTTAGGAATTAGAAGCATTTTATGGGCAAGTCAATTTGAATCCAACTCCAAATAAATGTTTCAATATTAGTAGTTTCAGGCCGTTAGTTAATATTGATAGGTCATTGGATTTAAGCATTAAATATCAATTCTTTGACTAATTTGACTTGAATAACAGTTGTGATAATTGAGAACGGATAAGTTTGGATCTAAGCCAATAATTTGTCATCGTGTGTTTCAATTTATTAGAAGAATGCACAATAGTAATTTTCTATTATGATTTTTAACTGAAATAATTTGGATTAAGGCTGTGAACATCACCTATTACTATTATTATTAGTAATTAGATAACCATATCCATTTGTTTTAGTTTCAGGCTTAATTGTTCTCTTTTGTTAAAAACAGCAAGAGTTAGCAACAAAGAAAAATGTAAATTTGGAGTAAATAATAGAACGGAAGTGATAATTTGATATTGGGCCTAGGTAAGTACTGTTACGGGTCCAAAACTCCTGAATGACGGAGCTTACCGAAATTACCTTAGGAAATAAATACATAAATACAATATTGAGTTTCAATTTGAGTAGCGGGGTTCAAGCTAAAAGGCAAGACCTTTTGTTTAAATCAGGACTTGAATTTGGAATTTGAATTCGTACTCATGAATTAATTGGCCTTTAGACACAAAGAAAATAGAAAATTATAATTACTTTAGGATTGGACTTTAATAATAAAATGAGACGAGCCTCGCCAAATCAAATATATAATTGCGGGGCCCTCATTAATTACTTAATAAAATACTTAGACTTCGGGATAGGTCGTTTATCGAATTTCGCGGCCTTCCCCAAAGATAATAACACACTAGTTCTTTTAGGTACGTTTTAAATAAAATTACTTTCTTAAATTCGGGTGCACATTTATGTGACCCAAATTCAAATCTCAACGAAGTCGAAATGTGTTAAAGGTCACAGCGTACTAGTACGGTGTGGTCCGAGATACATTTTTACGACGTTGCAATCCTTGTAAAATTCAATAATAAAGCAGATTATTAATAAATGCACATAAAATGGAATATATATAGAAATCAGATAAAAACAAATACAACAGTTGAGCGACCGTGCTAGAACCACGGAATTCGGGAGTGCCTAACACCTTCTCTTGGATTAACAGAATTCCTTATCCAGATTTCTGGTTTGCAGACTATTAACAGAGTCATATTTCCTAGGTACAGGATTCAACCGGTGACTTGGGACACCATTAATCTCCCAAGTGGCAACTCTGAATCTAAGTAAATCCCGTTCCGACTGTCCTTTAAGTAGAAAAACTCCTTTACGCCTTTGCGGGTATAGGAAAAAGGATGTGTGACACTTATCCACTCCGGGATGATGCATATGGCCAAGCAAATATATTTAAATGTGTCTGTGCTCCCAATGTGCGATTATTTGATCAATAATAACCTAACCATTAACGAGTGTTGTTGTTGTTGAGTACAGACAGGTGGTTTTTAATTAGTTGGCATTCTGGCAACTCATCCATACAATACTCGCTCTAAAGATATGTTGAAAGTGATTAGCCAAGAGATTGAGGCTACGATTGTTGATCCGACTCGGGATGATGAGGTGGTGGCTGTAAATGCTATACAGGAAGAAATGTACAAGCTTAAGCAACAAATGGCCGAAATGTACCAGGCTCGGGTGAAAGGACAACCCTTACCCACATACCCTGCCAATCCTGCTTATGTTCCTCCACCAGTCCAAACATAGGACCCTCCCACCGTAAATTCATCCCCTGCCTACCCCACGTACCCACCATACTATGCAACCACCTCACAAACACCACCACCTCCTCCACCACCAAAACAGATCCTCCCACCACCACCACCAGTTGCTCCCGTGTATGTGGCCCCTCCACCGGCCATATTACACAAGTCTTCTAGTGAACCCTTATTCCATACCTAAGATAACCACTACTATCCACTAGAACCTACCTTCCGACATCATGATTCTTATCCTTACACTCCTCTCATTGACATATCCGAGGAAGAAAAACCACCCAAAAACCCCAAACAAGAAGAAATGATCCGTAAAGTTAAAAGTCTTTAACAGTTTTTCCGGAATATGCAAGGCCTCGGGGGGTAGGTGAGTGTGGCCTATAAAGATTTATGCCTATTTCCAGAAGTACAATTGCCGGTAGATTTTAAATTGCCAAAGTTTGATCTCTATGACGGTCATGGTGACCCTGTGGCACACTTAAGAGGATTTTGTAGCAAAATGCGAGGTGCCGGTGGAAAAGATGAGTTGCTAATGGCCTATTTCAGTCAGAGCCTTAGTGGATCAGCCTTAGAGTGGTACACAAGGCAAAACCATACTCGTTGGTTTACCTGGGATGATTTAGCTCAGGTTTTTGCTAATCAATTCCAGTATAATTTGGAGATTTTTCCTGACAAACTCTCCCTGACGAAAATAAAGAAGAAGCCAGGAGAGAGATTTCGAGAATATGGATTCAGATGGAGAGAGCAGGCTGCCCGAGTGGATCCACCCATGAAAGAGGGTGAAATGGTGGATTACTTCTTGCAAGCTCTAGAGCCCACGTACTATGGACATTTGGTGTCAGCTGTTGGAAAGACATTTAATGAAGTCGTCAAAATGGGGAGTATGGTAGAAGAGGGTTTAAAGTCTAACAAGATCATGAGCTATTCGGCGATAAAGGCTACAACTCAGGCCATCCAGACGGGCACTGGAGGGATCCTGGGAAAGAAGAAGAAAGAAGAGGTGGCTGTTGTGGAAGGAAGAACATGGTCCAGGGGTCCTTCTCCTTACTATCATCAACCGCGCCCACATCATCAACCTTACGCACCAGCACAATATGGCCCACCAAAACATTATTATCCTCCCCCTATTCCATACTTTTTAGTCCATCATGCCCAAACTTACCCACAACCACAAGCACCATGGCGTGCACCCACTCCTCACAACACCTATCATACCCAGAATACATACCCACCTCCCAAAACATATAGAAACCCTAGTGGAACAGGCTTCCGCCCAAACCCTGCTGTCAGAAATGATAGGCTGCAGAAGAAAAAGACTTTCACTCCGTTAGGAGAATCCTACATCAGTCTATTTTACAGACTGAGGCAGCTTGGAGTCCTAAACCCCATTGAACCAAAAATCCAGAACCCACTACCAAGGAACCTGGACCATTCCATCAGCTGCGAGTATTGTTCAGGAGCTCCGAGGCACGACACTGAGAAATGTTGGCACTTGAATACTGATATTCAAGAGCTCATTAATTTGAGGAGAATTGAAGTTCAGGCCCCCGAAACTCCTAATATTTCACAGAATCCCTTACCTATTCATCACGAAGCTCATATGATCGAGTTGGTACAGAGGGGAGAGTGTAAAAAGCCATCTCAGACGGTAATGATGATCAAAGCAAGAGAAAGCAAGGTAGATGAGAAAGTAATGGGTGGGAGAGCAGTGACTGCAGTTAAACAAGTGTTGGATGAGCCTGTGGTGGTAATGAAACATGAGCCAGTAAAAATAATAGTACCGGGAGCGAGTGCAAAGCCCATGTCAATTGTGAAAGGGGCCCAAGCAGAACCGGTCATCATCAAACCAGTAACTCAACTGCCCATTGTAGATGGAAAAGTTGTACCATGGAACTACAACAAAGTGACTGTCATGTATCGGGGGAAAGAGGTTAGAGATGAAATTTGTGAAACTCATGGTTTGACAAGATCGGGGAGGTGCTTTGCCCCCTAAGAATTAATAAAAGCTAAACTTACCAAGGATAATCCGGCCCCTATAAAAAAGGCTTTCACTAAGGAGGAAGCCGATGAATTTCTGAGAAAAATGAAGGTGCAGGATTACTCGATAGTGGAACAATTAAGGAAGACAACGGCACAAATCTCTCTATTATCTCTGCTAATTCACTCTGATGAACATCACCGTGCACTAATGAAGATCTTGAATGAAGCACATGTGCCCGAGAAAATTACAGTGAATCATCTTGAAAAGATCGCAAACAAAATCTTTGAGGTGAACAAGGTGACATTCTTAGATGACGAATTGCTGGTAGAAGGAACTGAACACAACAGAGCCTTGTACCTTACTGTGAAATGTGAGGATTCGGTAGTGACCCGTGTGTTGATTGATAATGGGTCGAGTGCCAACATATGCCTTCTGTCTACTTTGGAGAAACTTAAGTTTGATAATGAAAGAATTCACAAAAACAACATTTGTGTACGTGGATTCGACGGAGGAGGAAAGAACACTGTTGGAGACATTGTGCTAGAACTTACCATTGGGCCGGTGGAGTTCACGATGGAATTCCAAGTACTAGATGTTGCTGTATCCTATAATCTTCTGCTGGGCCGACCATGGATGCATGCTGCGAAGGCTGTGCCATCTTCACTACATCAGATGGTAAAGTTTGAATGGGACCGTCAAGAGATCGTGGTCCACGGTGAAGATAATTCTTGCAATACTATCACTCCCTTTGAAGAAGTCGAGGACGATAAGGGCCCATGGGTGTACCAAGTGGTGGATACAGTATCAGTCGCTAAGGTTCCGGAGGGTGAGCATGTTACTGTGCCAAAGGTGGCTACCGCATCTGTTATGGTTGCCACAGAAATGCTGAGAAATGGATTTCTACCCGGAAAGGGGTTGGGAGCTTCATTACAGGTTATTACACAACCAGTGTCTCTTCCTGGCAACATTGATACTTTTGGGATGGGCTTTAAACCTACCACTGCTGACATAAGGAGATCCCGGAAGTTAAAGAAGAAAGTGTGGACCCTCCCTAAACCTATCCCTCGCCTCTCCCATTAATTCGTCCGGTCTGGTACAAAGAGGCACCCGGCGACAGTGATGCCCAGCTTAACAGAGATAAGGCCTGATAGGGAATTAATTGAAAGATTTGAAAAGTTGTTTGAAGAAGTGGATGTGGTAGAAGCAGATGAGTGTCCAAGCAGAATCGATGTCCAGTTCGTAGGATCTTGGGCCAAATTAAATAACTGGGAAGCTACTCCTTTTCCAACTCGGAGGGAGTTATGGTAGTTAGTTTTTGTTCTGTTATTAAATCTATTTTATTTCAAGGTTGTAATACAGATTTCTATGTTCCGTCCAATTGGATGAGTCAAACCTTGTTATCTTTCGAATTTCAATGAAATGGAATTTCTTTCTCTCTCCATTCCTGATAGCCTTTATTTTGTCTTTCTTTCTTTTTCTTGTACATTCCATTTTTGCTGATTTCAATGATGTATCATACATGAGGAATTCCTGGCCTAGTCTTGATAATCAAATAGTAATACAAGAAATTGAATGTGATAATAAGGTGGAGTATGATGATGAGGAGGCTTTGGAAGAAATTAGTAAAGAATTGAGTCAATATGAGGAAAAGCCCAAACCTAGCTTGAATGATACAGAGGCAATTAATCTAGGGGATCAGGAAAATGTTAGAGAAACAAAGATAGGTGTCCATTTGGAAGCCTCACTCAGGGAAGAATTGATTAAGTTGTTCCATGAATACAAAGATATCTTTGCATGGTCATACGATGATATGCCTGGTCTGAGTACTGATCTGGTGGTCCATAAATTGCCCACTTATTCAGAATGCCCGCCTGTCAAGCAGAAGTTGAGAAACTTCAAGATAGATATCAGTGTGAAAATAAAAGAGGATTTCAATAACCAGTTTGAGGCAAAGGTTATAAGGGTTACTAAATATCCCACCTGGTTAGCCAATGTTGTGCCCGTGCCAAAGAAAGATAGAAAGACCAGGGTGTGTGTTGATTACCGGGACCTCAACAAAGCAAGTCCAAAGGACAATTTTCCCTTGCCAAACATCCATATACTGATTGACAGTTGTGCCAAACATGAAATCGGTTCTTTTGTGGATTGCTATGCGGGTTACCACTAGATCCTGATGGATGAGGAAGATGCTGAAAAGACAGCATTCATCACACCTTGGGGAACATACTGTTACAGGGTGATATTGTTTGGACTGAACAATGCAGGGGCAACATACATGAGGGCGATGACCACCATGTTCCATGATATGATACATCGAGAGATTGAAGTCTATGTGGATGATGTAATTATCAAGTCCAGAAAGCAGTGTGATCATGTTAAA
>MU686578.1:3191-41317 GCA_026770625.1 Nicotiana glauca
TTCTCATATCTTCCAACTATTACTTGTTGACCCTTTGACCAGTCTACATGTCATGTCACGTCATCTTTAATTCAGTTTTTTTTCTAATACACTCCCAGTCTCAGAATCCCAAACGAACATTGATAACGCTGAAATGCACTCCAAGCCAAACTTAAGAAATTCCTTCCATAATGCTAACTTCCACAATAGGCGCCAAAACGCTCCCGGGTTATCCAAAACCCAATCCGGGCATACGCCTAAGTCCGAAATCATCATACGAAACTGCTGGAACCTTCAGATCTAGATTCCGAGGTTGTTTACTCAAAATTCCAATCCTAGTTCATTCTTTCAACTTTAAGCTTCTCAAATGAGAATTTTCATTTAAATTTAACTCCGGTCTTCCTGAATTTAAATTCCGACCATGCGAACAAGTCACAATACCTGAAATGAAGCTGCTCATGGCCTTAGATTGTTGAACGACGCCCTAGGGCTCGAAATGACCGGTCAGGTCGTTATATTCTCTCCCACTTAAACATATGTTCGTCCTCGAACGTGCTGAGAACTATACTGAAGTAGTCTGAAATTGATGTTTAACTTCTCATGCACCTCCCTGTGCTACCACAACTTAGCTGAGCACATTGGCTCGATAAATTCTAAAGATATTCCGTTTTATTCAAGCAAATAAGCCTTAGAGCCCAATTCCAACATTCGGAATCTATGCCAGGCCTGTTTCCAACATACGATCACCGTATCAATCACTATACGCTGTACTCAAACATGACTACATAACTCTGCTGAATTCACACTTTGCATCACTTTACTCATAGGACCACAATAACATTTCTGTTTGAATTAATCGAAATTCCACGAATCTGATGCTCCCATTGCACCTCATGACCTACATAGGTCTTACTCTAACTATTACAATACCGCCACAACGCATGAGATGCCAAAATTCATAATCAACTGCCGAGTCGACCAATCATCGAGTCTATACTTCTGACAAGAAACATTACTACATTCTGAACCAAATAATGATCTTCGCTCCTTAATATACTTCATATAATCAGATTCTACTGATCCTAAATCCCACAATCTCATCTTACCCAATACGAATTGCTCAGGCATTAAGCCACTCCGAATGCGTTCACAAGTCTCATATGACTCCATAATGTGCCAATAGGCCACCAATCCGAATGCAACACAAACGGAAATCGAACTCTGGAAGGAATTACCTAAACCCCGCTCTAGTACGGACCTTCCTTAGAAGATAGGAAGTGAAACACACAAAAAAAATAACATATAGAAGACCAGACTCGACACCACACTGTTGCGGCACGCAACCCGATCCAAATAACATACCCATGGCAGCGTGCCACCCGATCCAAATAACATACTCATGGCGGCATACCACCCCATCCAAATAACATACCCATGGCGGTGTGCCACCCGATCCATACATAGATCTCACATAAGGAGATTGCACTTCGAGCTAAATCTGCTCATTACAATAAAAATATCGAATTTCGATCGCAAGCACGTTAAGTGCAAAATACCATTCCTGAGAAAGCACATAGCGCTATAGGCTACAAAACTCAAGCACAACTGAGGTGCGGTACAAGATCTGAATCTAAGAGCCATTTTCTCAGAATACGACATTCCCACACGGGTCCTCAACACATACACAATTCCTCAGGTCGTCTCACAACTCACACGGTGCAATGTATCAATTCATGAAATATCTGACAACAAGATGACACCTTGACTACTCCATAGGGAGCGCATTACTAAAGGCCTATTATAGAGCCCATATTCACATTTAAACCCATCCACCGACCTCAAGTCGGTCCTGATCACATCAAATTAAGCCAATAACCTTTCAAAGGTCCATACTAATTTCGTTCTTCTCATAACACACGAGAACAACCGGCATAACCGGAGCAACCCTCATCGGTTCATAACCCAATAAACAAGGTGCCCTTCAGGCACAAATTCTCAAATTAATGATATTACCACAATCCTCATACTTGGTTTAAATCTTTAGCCAATCAAGTGACTACATGTAACACTTATACAATCTTCCCATGGGACATGCTCCAACAATCTTCCAAAATAAATAATGGGTCCGCACATCTAAACCATCGGACGCACTAACGCTGAAAAGTGATCCAGAATCCTTAACCAGGATGCAAAACCTCTTCCAGAACACATTGATCTCAGGTGACGCTGAGGACAATACCAATTTACTTTAAACGTTCACCCCTTTCCTTGCTCATCCGAGCCCGTGACATCCTTGTCAACACCGAACTACAACCTTGATCCAAACTTCTAATTTCCATACCTCTCACCGCACCCAACGTGCCAATATACAATAGAACACGATTTTATTTTTCATCATAAATCCGAAATCATTAACATTTTAACAATTCATCATATACGAACTTTTCACTTAACTCACTTCAGGAGATTCATAGAAACACACAGGTAAATTCCCATAACTGTAGAATATGCAAATCTACAAGTAATGGTCCAAGCCACCATAGCCCTTCCTGAATCTGCTTCCACATAACAAGCCACAACATTAGAATGGTTTAAAATGTTATCAACTACGGCGGCCGACAAACCTCACACGTACCGCCACAAATCAAAAAGCATAACTCGATCATGCTGAATGAACGGATCACAGACCCCAACATGCCAAATTCAACTATGGCTAATCAATCCCTTTCCCTCTGATTTATCCTTGATTGCTTTGGAAATAATACTAATTCTCTTCAACGCATAAGATACTCCCTCTACACTCACCCCGAGTGACCTTGAATTATGAGACCATGTTGTCTCAAATCTCACGAATTATTTCACATTTCTCAAATGATACACCACAAGGTAACACATCATAGAACATTCTGGGCACCTTTTCATAAGCTGCTATAAAGCTTGAATCTTAGTTGTACTTATAGGCTTGAAATCGTTGAGCACCACACTTTAACTTCTGGAATCACTAGAACCATTATTGAGAGCCACCTGCTCTGACTTGGTCCCAAATATAATTCACTCCATAATTCTTATAACACACGAATACTCTCTCGGTGAAGCACCCGGCGAAATCACTTCCTCTGAAACCTGTATCTATACCAGGCATAAATCATGAACCCTTTTCCAAGTCCGAACATGAGCCAAGAAGGCTAACCATAGCACATCCTTAATAATTCCTCCGCTTAATTTACTACTTATGGTCTTTTCTCGTAGCTGAATTAATCCATCAATATGCTAATAACCAGAAATCACGCAAGTAGTTAACCATACAGCCTAATCATAAACGGTGGGACTCTCCCACTTAGCTTGAAGTCATCGTTTCACCATTCTTGAGTTCGCCCGACCTTTTTACCTCTTATTGACTTAACCTCGTGCCACCAATTATCAAAATCTCTCGGGATCTTCTTGTAAATCCCCATCTTTCATATTCTGAGTCTTCATGCACATTTTCACGACTGATCTCTTTGTTGAAAAACCAATATAATTCCTTGTAGAAGCATTGCCAACCACGCGACCGCTAATCTGCTCTCGGGGAATAACCCACCTAGGGGAATCACCTCCCGACATCTTCCCACGACATTGCACGGGGTACATTCACTATGACATCAATAGCCATCCTGAGTCCGAGCTCACCTTCCAGTTGCACAAGTCCATTCGCCCCTCGTGGACATCAATTAAATGCGTGGCAACATCCTTCCAAATTCAGGGTTATGCTGCACCCTCCTCCATTTCAAGCAGCTCTTTTTCGCCATATCAATCTTCTGCCGCATAATAGCCCATACTTCACATCATACCCGCAGGCTTCAATCACCAATCATTAAAATCCCCAATTCGATCCAAACTCTCTTTAAGGCACGTAGTCATCCTACTACCAAGACCATATGCAACCCTCGCCACTCTCCCGCTTTGGCGGAAATCATCTCCTTAATCGGTCACTCGACCTTGCTTCTCATACTTGGCCTTCTAGAAATTTTAAACACCGTCTGGCACTTCCCACATGTCCTTCCTCATACTTTGCTGCTCAATTGTTGCCTCAAATAAAATCTATCTTCGTGCCACTTGAATCCACTATTGCTGCTAACTTTAAACCTTTCCAAAGGTCATCTTTATCGAGCCGTCAACATTAGAAATTCTGATTCGATTTTTAACCACCGCATTATGCGATATTTGATAGTTGTATCTTCAATACTATTTCACAATATCTTTCCCCAAGGCGAATTGTAGTAGATCATAACACTAACAAGCTTAAAGAGTTCAATTAGGACAATAGAACCCCCATATAGAGGAGAACTCCACCACGCTTGCAATTACCATATTTCATTACTTCTACCAGTCCACTTCTAACCAACCTTAGTTCGATTGATTTTCCCCTATCGGGAATAAAATACTGACTCCCTTGATTACACGCCGAGTAAACCTCCCTTCAATTCATTCACTGCCCCGACACATGGGCAACACCCTACCATTACAACAACACTGCGGAATAATCGCTCATAAGCATCATGGCAACTTGTGCCTAGCCTTGAGGCTCTTAGAAGTTTTGTTACTGAGCTAAAACAAGAGAATACCCCTCCAAAGTGTGACTATAATAATCCAATCAACTATATCGGGAAAATCATCCCGCACCACATTTGTAGTGCCATTAAAATCCTTCAATTTCAATTTATAACAAGCGCTCGCGTAAGATTGAGTAGGAAGAAATCAAAGGCATAAGCCTCAAAGGAATCGAACCGCATGAAAAGGAAAACAAGAAGGGAAGTACTCCTAACAGCCCCGTAGCCTCCCAAGGATAAGTACAGACGTCTCTGTACCGATACGCGAGACTCTACAAGACTTGCTCATGACTCGTGAGACCGACGGGAACCAAGTGCTCTGATACCATGTTGTCATGACCCAAAATCCACTAAGGGTCGTGGTGGCACCGGACACCTCTGTCAGGCCAGCCAACTAGATTATCAATTAATTCCTCTTTTAATACTTTCGAAAATCTAAGGTTTTTCCCTCCATTTTCATAAATAAAAGTTCTCTACTTGAATTCAATTTTAAATAATAACAATTAGTACAAATCCATTGAAACCCATCCCAGAAACCCGGTGTCACAAGTACATGAGCAACTATCGATAAGGAAAGTAAAATACAACATCTATCTGAAATACAGTAGATAGGGAATAAATAATAAAATGCTGAAAGGAACTACACTAGCTGCGGGTCGTCTCGAACAATGCAGCTCACATAGTCCTAGAGTCGTCCGTGCTACTACGTCCAATAGGTTGCTAGAGGTATATATACCTGTGCAATAAAAATGCACAGAAGTGTAGTATGAGTACGTAATCAACGTGTACTCAGTGAGTATCTCGCCTAATCCCGAAGGGGTAGAGACAAGATGGCCAACTCCGACACTCGCTAGAGGTCAATTAGCAATATTCTATAAGTGCGAGGATAATCATGGATTGGTATAGAAGTACTGATTGTGAAGCCAGAAAAATAGGTAAACACCTTCAACAATAAATCAACGGCTTCTAAAGTCTATTCTCTATTATCTTATCAGTTTATCTCAAGCCACATAGGGCCAATTCAACATTTACAATTTTTAAGTAACAGATAAAGATGCGCAAATCATGCCGAGGTCCACGGCCCGCTCCAACAGAAATGTAAATTGTGCACTACCGAGGGTCGAGCGACACGAACCATAGATGCATCTATTCTCACCGAGGCGTTCGGCCCGTTCCATAAATAAACACATATCCTGCTCGCGAATCATCCATGCGACGCAGGCACACATAAAATACATGCTCAATCAGTAAAATAAGAACTCATCGGGGAATATTTATTCAAATAAAACCAATTCTCCTTTAACAATTTAAGAAATGAAGTTTAATCCTTTTAGAAATTTAATTACTAATTCGATGTGAGTTAAGCAATTCAAGATACCAATGGGTTCACAATTAATCCACGTGGAACATGCTTTTGGGTCCTAACTACCCGAACAATAGCATCATAGTAGCTACGCACGGACACTCGTCACCTCGTGCGTACGTAGCCCCCACAAATAGGAGCACATAATCAATTAATTCAACTATGGGGTAAATTCCCCCTCACAAAATTAGAAAGGAGACTGACCTCACTCCGAAGACTCAAAACCGGCATTCTACATTCTTCCGAAGGCTTGAACCGATGCACAATGCACCAAAACTGGCCAATTAACGACAACTAATGAGAACATGCTCGAATACTTGTTAGAAATTCAAATTACATAGTTTTCCAACTCCGTTTAATGAAATGACCAAAATACCCTCAGGCCTACATGCCCGGATTCCGAAATTTCTCAAAGATAAAGTTAGCCCATGACCTTAGGAACTCAATTATATAATATCCTCTTAATTCCATACTCAAAATCGTGGTCAAATTCCAAGAAAACAATATTTCTAGGTCTTCCTCTAACCCCTATTTTCATACTAAAATCCATCCATAATTAATGTATTTAACTCATAATATGTAGAAATAACTTACCTTAACGTTGTTGATGAAGAACCTCTCTTGAATCCTCCCAAAAATTGCCAAAGCCATGAAAAATGAGAGAAATGAACCCCCAATCACTATTTTAAAACAAGCCTACTGCCCAGTATTTTCGCTTCAGTGGAAACCTGTCCGCTTCCGCGGTCCCGCTTCTGCGGACCACTTGCCGCTTCTTTGGCTCCCATCCACTCCAGGACTTCCACTTTTGCGGTCAGCCAACCGCTTCTGCGATTCCGCATCAGCGGATCAAGGGTTGCTTCTGCGGTCCTGGCTGCCCTCGCCCTCGTCCGCTTCTGCAGCTTCTTCTTCGCTTCTGCGGGGCTGCTTCTATAGTCCCATTTCCGCGGAAGCGGAAATACCAGATACCAGCTGCTCCAGCACTTCTTAAAAACTTCGAATTCGATCCGTTAGCCACCCGAGTCCCCCGGGACCCCAACCAATCCCAAAACACATTACGGACTTGCTCGAGGCCTCAAATCATAATAAACAATGCTAAAACCATTTATTACACCCTGATTCAAGCTTTATGAACTTTGAACTTTCCAAATTCTATTTCTGATGTTTAAGCCTATCAAATCACATCCGATTGAACTCAAATTTTACACACAAATCATATTCGACAGTACGGACCTACTCCAACTTTCGGAATCAGATTCCGACCCCGATATCAGAAAGTCAACCTCCAGTCAAACTTCTCAAAAACCTTCAAATTCTAACTTTAGCCAAATTGCTCCAGAAGGACCTACTGACCTCCGAATTCACTTCCGATCGCGCTCCCGACTCCAAAATCACCATACGGAGCTACTCCCAGTCTCGGAATCCCAAACGGACATCGATAACGGTGAAATGCACTCCAAGCCAAATTTAAAAAATTCTTTCTAAAATGCTAACTTCCACAATGGGTGCCAAAACGCTCCCGGGTTATCCAAAACCCAATTCGGGCATACGCCCAAGTCCGAAATCATCATACGAACCTGCTAGTTTAAATCTTAATTCTGAGGTTGTTTACTCAAAATTCCAATACTAGTTCATTCTTTCAACTTTAAGCTTCTCAAATGAGAATTTTCATTTAAATTTAACTCTGATCTTCCTGAATTTAAATTCCGACCATGCGAACAAGTCACAATACCTGAAATGAAGCTGCTCATGGCCTCAGATTGTTGAACAACGTGCTAGGGCTCAAAACGATCGATCAGGTCATTACAAGTACAGCAAAAGAGCATATACGAAAACATGCACGATAGAAAGGAAACATGTGAGAACAGCAGAGACAAATACACCCGAAGAAGGGAAAAAGAAAAGTCAAATAATCATTTTAAGTCTTTCAAAAAACCTTAAATCGAAGAGAAATGATTTTAAAAGTAATTTTGGAAGAAAAAATTAGGAAAATTGTTTAAGAACCGAAGTAGAGCATAGATACGTGATAGATCTATGAAATATCAGAGAGAACATCGAATTGTTAGGGTGTCGGAAGAATCCTAGAATGAGAAAGGCTTGAAAAAGGTTCGATCGGAGTCGGATATGTCAGAACCCGCATCAAAACACCATTGTACGCCAGAGCAAGGCCGGAGATGGCCGTAGAACCTTGAATCGGTGAAGATATGAATGAAAACCTTCGAGATAAAACCTTGATCCTTCGAGTACCAAGCATATAAGAGCGAAGAGGGGTGATTATAGGGCTTCCATGGCCAGAGAAGCCATGGTTTCTGGTGGTTTCAAGGCGAGAACGATTAGAGGAGGCTAGGGTTAAGGAAGGTTCGAGAGAACCTGAGATAGGAGGGGGGTTTCAAGGGCGACGCGTAAAGGGGAAATGATTTAGGGTTGAGGGGTTTGTAAATTAAAAAAAGGAAAGGTTGCACGTGAGCCATTGATCTGTTAGATCACCGGCTGGGATTAAAGATTAGGTCTGGGCGTGTTATTTAATTGGGTCGGGGGCGGATAATTTAGGGATTGGGCTGGTCCAATTGAAATTGAAATTAGGGTTAACTGGGGAATCGATTTGGGCTAAAATTTAAATAGGTAGGGCTAGTATTTAAATGGCCATTTTTCCCCTTTTTATTTTACAAAAATAGTAAAGGACTTCTGAAAATAAATTAAAGGTACTGAGACACTTAATAATACATAAATATTGATTTAAAAATATTGAAACAAATTATATAATTATGAAATACTATTAAATCTTAAAGTAGGCTAGAATTTCAATTAGATGCAATTTGACTTTAGAAAATGAAGCGGGGAAAAATAACTGAACAATGAACAATACTCCATTAAATGACAACTACAACTAAAAGAGGTTAATGGCTTTCAATAACTTTAACTTCGATTAATTACTTAAGAATAAACTCAATAATGAAGGTATTTCCATGAAATGGAAACTTCTAATTCTAGTGTAAGACGTAAGCTAATAATGAAATAGATGGCATAAACTAGCAACTGCGTCTAAATGCATGAGAATAACTTGACAAAGAAGGGATATCATGTAAGAGCAACGTCAAATAAGATTAATTCAACAATGAAAGAGGTAACGTGGAAATAAAAATATAACCACTTCAAATAAAGCATATAAGAGTAAACTTGATAAATAAAAGATAGAACATGTGCTAACAACTGCAAATAAAGCATGTAAGAATAAACTTGACAGTGGAATATAGAAAATAAAATAACAAATTTAATTAAAGCATATAAGGAAAAAATTTAGCAAAGGGATGTAGAACATATAATGACAAATTCAATTAAATGCATATAAGAAAACTAAGTCTAGTATGGTCAATTTCTACATATAAGGTCATATACACACTCGTCACCTCATGTACACGTCTTCCACGTAATCCAAATAGTGCAATTAAAATAAATCATACGGGGGTAGTCCCCCCACATTAAGTTGGGCAAGATACTTGCTTCAAAGAAGCTAAATCAATACTCTAATAGGCGTTTCCCGTATGAAACAGCCTCCGGACGGCTAGAATCTAGCCAAAATAACTTAATATCATAAATAAAAGCCATAGGAAATAATTCTGGATAATAAAGCTTCTATCTTCAATGAAAACCAAAAGGTTAATAAAAAAAGTCAACCCTAGCCCGCACCTTGGAACCCGACAACACTCACAAAATTCGAACATCAATTCCGATACGAGCCCAACCATATCAAAATTACCCAATTCCGGCCTCGAGTCGGCCTTCAAATCATCATTTTATATTTTAGATAGTTTTACAAAAATTCCTAATTTATCCAATTCAAATCACTAATTAAATTATAAAAAGAAAGATGAAATCATGAAATGTAACCAAATCCGAGTCAAGAATACTTACCTCAATCCAAATCATGAAAATCCCCTCTAAAATCGCCCAAATCCGAGGTCTGTAACTAAAAAAATGATAAAATAACAAAAGCCCTCGAAATAGAGTATTTTTATATTCTGTCGAGGTATTATGCATCGCGATCGTGAAAATTCCCATGCAATCACGAATAACAAACTCATCAGCTGCCAAAACATGTTATGTGAACTCGGAAGACCAGACGCGAATGTGATGACTTTCCTCACTGTGCCTAAGCTAGTACGGCCTTGATCTCGCTAACGTGAAGGCTAAAATACATGGTACCCAGCCAGTCTCTCCCACTATGCGAACGCAAAGCTCCTTTCGCCACCTGCGAAGAGGTGACTTCCCAAGCCCCGCGAATGCGACCATATATTCACGAACACAAAGAACAAATTGTGACTGCCTCTAAATTACCTTACACGAACGCGAAGAGTTGTTCGCAATCGTGATGAACAAAATCAAACACCAACAAAACAGTGGTCCAAGACAAGAGAAAATGGCCCGTTGCCCATCCGAAACATACCCGAAGTCCCCGGGACCCCGTCCAAACACACTAACATCCCAAAACATAACACAAACTCGGTCAAAGCCTCAAATCACATCAAACAACACCAAAACGATGAATCACACATCGATTCAAGCCTAATGAACTAATGAGCTTCCATCTTCTAAAACTAATATTGAAACATATCAAACCAATTTTGAATGAGCTCAAGTTTTGCATGAAATTCTCAAATGACCCAACTGATCTATACCAACTCCCTAAATCAAAATCTAAACTCGATATCAATAAAGTTGACACCCATTCAAACCTCTGAACCTTCCAAACCTTCGACTTTCCAACTTTTGCCAAAAAGCATCAAATCGACCTATGGACCTCAAATCCAAATTTGGGCGTACGCCTAAGTCCAAAACCAACAGTTTACCGTTAAAATAGTAACGACAATTAAATTTTTAAAATGGGACTCGAAAAATACGTGATTTATTCCCGAGCTAGTTGTTAGAAAAGATGATGCTAGTAATATGAAATTTAATGATGGAGTGCGAGCCAAAACGAGATAAGGATCGAACCGAAGGGCCTACTACTCGAATGTAGGCCTGGTAGATGGGATCTTCGGGGTCGAGCTCGAGCTATTGGGGATAGTCGAGGATGATATGACAGTTAAAGATATAATCAACTAAAGCTCTTTATAGCCAAAACTAAGTTATACGGTGAATAACACATATAAAAGCGAATGATATCGAGGTATCCTCGGATCAGTGAGAGCCAATAAGTTTAGAAAGAAGAGAGAGAGAGAGATATTATTGCACTTATAGAGAAATAGAGCAACATTAGTCCTTTACAAGGTAGGGTGAGTCCACTTTATATAGGAAGGGAACTTGGTCACAATACATATGTATTTAATTACAAAATACGGAGATGGGATGGCTTGATGCGATGCATCAGCATAGGCTCTAGATAGGCCGGCCCTGTCAGACTTAGCCACGTGTCTTGGGAGCTTCCCCTTTTTGTCCTAGCCTTAAATCGGGCCTAAACAAGCCCCCAGGGAGAGGACTAAGTTCAGGCTTCATGTCCTTGGGGTCTCGAGGCACTTCCCCGAGATGGCTTTATAGCGGGAAATCAGGCCTTCTGATTTCATAGTGTACAGATAGTCTCCATGTTTCTCAGAACAAAGAAATGGGAAATGACTATGACCATTGAATCCTCGAGCCGCTCGTGGCTATATTACACTGATTATATGAATCATAGCTCAATTTTTTGTATATATGGCATATCTCTTAGACTCATGCTCAATACACTGTCATTTTACAGCACCGGGTGTAATAAAAGTCTCGTAGTCTAGCTAGAGCCTTCTTGGGAAGAGCATCGATGTTGTCTCGTTAAAAACCTACCGGTAGAAAACCCGTTTCGAGATAAAAAATATGATCAAAGGAAAATAGTGCAACGGACGTTTTGAAGCCTCGGAATCTTCGAGTCGGGATATCATCCTGATTACCTTGGTTACTGCTCTATACAAAGGCAACCGTGAAGTAGAAGATGGGGAAAGGGATGGGCCCTTCTTGTCATTTTCTTTACTTCTGTGTAAAGACCCTTCGTGGGCTTTTGCAAACATATGCCATGACCATTCGGGGGAAATTGTACACGGACTTTTATGAACATAAATATATTCCTTTAATTTTTGCTTTTGACTTTTGCCTAGTAACTGCATGTGTTTATACCCCTCGAGCGTCCTTTCTACTCCTCTACTGATCGACATGGCTCTCTTTTGAGGCCATCGTTATACCTCGAGGCAATCTTGGATTGATCGGATAGAACCGAGCTGTCGGGGCCCTTTGAATTGCATGGAGATAATGTGTTCCATTTCGAGGCCTTCGAGGATGTTATCCTGGATGAAGGCCAGCTTCGGGTACCGGGGGGCCCCCTTTGATTTTTGATGCGGACAGCTTCCTTTAGATACATACGAGATAGAATTTTTGCTGAGGGGTGGCCTACACTCAAGCACTGATTCGAACCATTGCGGATATTTCGTGATTGGAGCTTCTTATCTTTATTCTTTCTTTTTTAGAAAGGGAATCATGAAATCTAAAATTACCTCGCGTTGAGTGATGGCGTGGAAAGCTTCCCGAATTCTAACTTCTCTTCGATGGGGGTCCTCTAGGTAGAATGTTATCTCGATCTTGGAGATAATACGGATGGCCCCTCGAGTCTTTTCTTCTCATCAAAGGATACTTTCAGAGTCAGGTACCATCCCTTTGGACTATACCAATGTCGTAGGCTTCCTAGGGCTCACTCCAGGTAGGCGGATCATCATCACCTCTAGCGTGTAAGTGCGGCGTCTTCGGCTTTTTCGCAGGACTTCACTATTTGTAGGTAGCTGTACTTCCACTTTGGCATAGGGTTCCTCATTTCTTCAAGTGCAAATAGTGTTAGTGCATGCCCTTGCTTTGCTTTGTTAGTTTTACCATAGTCATAGCAACCACTTCGGGGACGGCATGGTAGAGAGCAAAGAGTGTTTTTCCCCGGTGCTCGGGAGCCGAGGGAGTTCGTTCCGAAGATGGTATATTTGATAAGGGGGGAAAATTTGGAGATGGTGAGAAAATACTACGGATGGAGTGAGGGGATGGAGTGAGGGGATAGCGATGCAGGTGCTTCCCTCGAGAGAGAGTATTATGGATTCCACTGACGGATTATTGAGTGTATACATGTATCCTTTCACGTTTGGCCCCCTTGAAGGGTCGTGCTTGATTTTTTCTTGAAGTATCGGGTTACTTTGGCGCAAATACATCCGTCGTTTTGGCGGTGGTGTTGATGATGAGGTTCTTTGCGGAGAAGGCTGATCTTGAATTCACGCTCGATCACCTCATCCGGCTGTATCGGCCCTTTCATTACCAGGGCCTGCTAACTCTGAAGTGCCATTCATCCATGCCCTTTGTTGTTAATGACGAAGAGGAGGGGTTTCAAGAATGGGCCGGTTGGTTCATCCTGGTCCGGACGGTCGACATTATCCTCGTAGAGCTTTTGCCATTTCCCGAAGGGTGGAATTATGCACGTGAGTGGAGCGTCTGGTGCTTTTTAAAGTTGTACCTATAGTGAAAGTTAGTTGAATAATAGTGTTTTTAGAATGTTCTAGCAACGCCATGGATGCCGGCCGAAGTCTCAGATCTGCCCGACTGGGTCCGGAGGCTGGTGACCCACTTGGCCTGCGATTAGCGTTGGTGGTGAGCTGTGCTTCGCGTCAGATGGGGAGCGAAATACCAAGGCGTGTGCATGTGCTGCCTTTGCCTTGGCCTTCATATATTTGTGGTAATATTTTCCCCTTTTTACTAGAATTGGATTTGCTGCTTGCAGGTATCGGGCAGCTTCTTGGGATGAGATAGTGCTCTTCCAAAGAAGGAAGGAGTCGTTGACCCCTCTTATCGCCCCTCGAGGCGATGGAGCTCCTAGTGCTGTTGATGGAGTCAGTGTCCCCATGGAGAAGGCAACGTCTGAGTCTGCTGCCCCGGAGTACCTGATTCTAGGTCGGCGATGCCTTCGAGTGAATATACTTTGCTCGAGGCCGGTTCTCCTAAGAGGAAGAGGCAGGATGGACAGGAGTATGTTCTGACTTTGAGAAGTCCGTCGGCCTCACTTCATGGTGAGTTTAGGCACAATTTTTGTGTATTCTGCGTCTTTTATCTGTCATTGAGTTTCCCTTGTGCAGGCTTGTGACAGGCTAATGTCTGAGCTGGTCTGTCAAGGGGTCAAGCTTCAGAAAATTCAAGGTGAAGGAGAATCTCTTAGGTTGCTTAGTGAGGAGAAGGAAGGTGAGTTGTTGCATTGGCGATATGAGGCATACTGGAGCTCAAACTACGAAAGTTATTTGATGGAACATGTAACTTTGTAAAGCTGAAGCTTTGCTCTCTTTGGCCTCTTTAGGTTAACGCCCCTCTTTGTTATATCAGTTGTAGAAAAAGGCGGAGGCTATGGAGTACCTTAAGGGCGATATCGATCGCACCAGAACTATTTTTGGTGAGCTAAGGGCTCAAGTGCAAGCTCATGCTTTATAGGAGGCAAATGCCTTGGCTAAGGTCCTATCCTTCGAAGTCCAACTCCACTTGGCTCGAGATAATGCCAAATTCAAAGCATATATGATCGAGAAATTCGAATCTGAACTTTTGACGACCAGGGCCGAGATAATTGACGCCTAAGCTAAGGCAATTCTAAGTTGAATCAACGCTAATCAGGAGATGGCGATCTGTGTGAAGGACATCGTGGATTCTCAAGACGAGCTGAAGTGATCTCTCGACCGGGAGAAGAGGATCGAGGAATATGTCCGATGCAAATCCCGAAGAGAAATCTTTGAGGAGATTCATGCCAGGGACTTTGATCTCTAGAGGGAGATCGAGCAGGCCAACGGAGAGGAGCGTGATGCCAAATTCATGCTGTCCGATGCTGAGGATGATGAGGAGGAGACCGCTACGCTATGACTGTTGGAAAAAAGCGAAATGATCGTTTCTTGCCTTCTTTGTTGTGTACATACAGTTTTCAATATTCTATGCAGGTTGGGACTGTGCCTCGTCGTCAGCACGTAGCTATAAGAGGGGGAACCCTGCAACTTATATCTTATGTATTTCTACTTGTTGAAATTTGAATAGGGCGATTCAATCCCGGACTAGCCCTGTATGCTTTGACTATTATCGGGTTCGATCTTCGAGTTCGGATCTGACTCGAGCTTAATTTACCCTCGAGTTCGGTGCTCGTCTGAGTTAGCGATGATGACTTTTATTTCTCGCCTTTGGGCATTTGGTTGTTTCAACTTATTTTGGGTCCACTCTCCGAGTCGCGTTGCGATTCGAGCTTTAATTGACCTTGAAGTTTTTTGCCTGAATGGGCGGAAGGTGATAGCCTTTCATGCTTTGGGTCAAAATAACCTTACAGGTAGGTAGGTCGGAGGTTTCAGTCGGACAGCGACAGCGACACTTATGTCGTGCCCTTAGGCATGTTGTAGTTTTATGCTTATTCTAGGTCCAATATCTGAGTCGCTTTGCGATTCGAGCTGTAATTGACCCTTAGACGCCTTTGATTCCCCAAACGGTGGTACTGCTTTGCAGGATATTTTGGTCGTTGAGACCTTTCCATATGTGGCTCGGGGGCTTGCTTAGTTAACTATTTTAGAACTGGTCTCCAAATCGGGTTATGACTCGAGCTCACTTTAATCCTCAAGTTGTTAATTTTTGCTGGCGATAATGGCTCTTACGCTTTTTTTGTCGTAGAGACCTTTTGATATGTGGCTCGTAGGCTTTCTTAGCTAGAGACAATGGCTCTTACAATTTTTTTCCCGTGGGCTTTTTGTAGGCTTTGTCATCCGCTCATTAACGTCTTTTGAATAATTTTTGCCTGACCCAATGTTGGTTCTAGAAGAACCTCGATTTCAAGTCATTATCGGCGATATTTTGAGCACCTCGGAAGGTTCATAACCCGTTGTTTGCTTGTTGAGAGAAGCCTATTTTAACCAGTTCTTTCCGAAGTATATTCGAAGTAGTGACCTGCGGTTTTTTTAGCGACGGTCGGGCATCCCCGAATCATGTTATTTTGGTTGTATCAGCCGTTTTGACCGTAGTCATATGCATTTGGCCGTTGCCATTTTTTATCCCGAGTGATAGTTTAGGCGTCTACACTTAGGATTTGCTCTTTCGGGATTCTTACAAATGCGACGTATAGTCTAAACTTAGGGATTTTCATGCCTGTTGAGGTCTTACAGTTTGTCATGCCTATTGAGGTCTTGCAGTTTGTCATGCCTATTTAGGTCTTATAGTTTGTCATGCCTATTGAAGTCTTACAATTTTTTAGGTGATATAGAGTGGACCTGGTTATGCCGAGTCTGCCCGCTAAAGGACTTACAGTTTTGAATTTTCCAACGTATGGCGACTGTCGTCAGTCTCTGAGTCATCAAGTTGTTTAAGCGTGAAGACCGCTTCTTATGAACTCAGAGCTGTGTTGTAGGGGCTTTGTGAGCCCGGAGTTCCGACCTTGAGATCGTGCGAATGCCCAATTGTAGGCATTAAGTCTTCGAGTATTTTGGAATGCATTCGGTGGAGGGGGGACCCTGTCCATACACTTGAGATTTCCTTGTCCGGAGAATAAGATGCTGAGAAGATATCCATGTCCGGAGAATAAGATGCTGAGAAGATATCTTTTTATTGCTTGGTAAAGACATACATTGTTTCGTCATTGTGAGCTCAACCCGCGCGTGCACAGCATCTCGGACCATTTGACCCAGCCTATAATTCCTGATCGGGGTTTAGTTCGCCGTCTCTCGGTCCTTCTGAGAGGGGATGCTTTTAGAGGCAAACCATCGTTCGTTGCTGGGCCATCGGAATAAAGCGTGTGACATCATTGGATCTTCCTCCGGTATGCTGTTTTGCCAATAATCTTGCTGACAAGGTCCTTTTTTGGGGCGGAAGCCCGGTTGAAGGGAGAAAATGCGGCGGTTGTCTATATAAGGCCTAGGAATCTCAGGGTAGAGTTGAGAACCTCTGAATATCCTATCCAGCTGTCTGCGTTCAGGTTAGTAAAAAATAAAACGAGGGAGCAAAGCAGTTCTTTCTTACCGCGGGTGTGTAGGCGATGACCTGGGATTCGGTGTGTCCTTATCATCTTATTCTAGTTCTTCCCTTTGCAAGGAATCTCATTCTTTTGGCGAGATGGGGTCGTCGACGCCCTCGGGTAGTGCATCGGTGTTTGTCTGAATAAGACGTCTATACTTTGTGCTTTCTTTGATGGTGTAAGGCTCGGCGTTCCGGCTTGAACTCAGATGGGCTATATTAAGAGAACGATCTTTGCGGAGATTTTTCATTTGGATTTTGCCAAGGATTTGGGATGCAGGGGCGATCTAGTCCGTTAATGCGAACCGCCCTGTTGGCTTTTGTCCGATATGTCGTCGTAACCGACCGAACTACCTGAATTCATGAACACATCTTTTATTTAAGATAAATCAGATGAAGGAGAGGGTTACCAATAAGTTGGTGCTATGCTGGGGTAGAGTCTCGCTGCCATTTTCTCTGGATGCAAGAGTATCCTTGGAAATATTTCCCTGGCTCCGCCTTTATCCCAACGGCGGGCATTTTTATTTCCTATGTTATGAATTCTTGAGGGGTGTCGCTGCTCCTTCACTGTCGTGGTAATACGTCATGGCTTGCTTACTTCATCCTTCCCGATTGTCTTCTTTCCTCGGGGCAAGATTCGAGCCTGACCGCTTGATAGTTTTCGGCGGCAATTTTGACTGAGTAACACGACTGTCATTGTTTGAGACGGGAGTCATTCGTGGCCCCGCAGCCGCTTGCATCCTGCGAATCCCGCATCGTGTTGTTATTCTTTCAAATGGGCCTTGGTCGAGTAGGACTGAGTCGTCCTATCACCTTCGACCTGATGATATTGGCCAAGCTATCTATATCCACGAGTACACGTTTTTCTCTGGTGATGGATATCTTTGTTATTCTCACTACGGGTTCCTGTGAGGCATCGACGCCCCTCATGATCATGTGGATGACATGTTGCGGCTCGTTTGCCTCTTTTTTCTTGGTCGCCTCCCTCTCTGAGAATTTATTTTTGGCCCAATCGCTGAAAAATTCACGGTGATGCCCTTTGTTGAGTAGTCGAGCCACTTCTTCTCGTAGCTGATGGAAATTCTCGGTCCTGTGATCGTGCATGTTGTGGGGCTCGCATACTAGGCTGTAATTTCTCTTTGAAGGGTCTGACTACATCGGTTTGGGACACTTGGCATCCCTAATCTTGCCGATAGCGAACACGATGTCTGAAACATCCACGCAGAAGTTGTATTCCGATATATGGGACGCGTTTGCTAGTGATATGCTTCGATCAAACCTGGTTCTGTTGATGAGTCCTTGAGGGTCATGTCCTCGATCTATTCTTTGATCATTATGAGGTAGGTTGCGTCTTGAGACGTTCCTCCTGTCTTTGAGGTACGGCTAGTACCTTTCTTTGTTTGGTCTCGCTTCTTTTACCAGGAGTTTGCTTGGGCACACTGAGCCCGAAGGGGCTCCCAGTTGGTCGTCCTTGGCCCTGATCTTTGACTGGTACCGGTTGTGGATTTCCGACCAAATCATGGCCGAATATTCAATCAGGTTCTGCTTTAGCTGTTTCGAGGCCAACAAGCTTCATTCGTTTAGGCCTTGGGTGAAGGCTTGTACTACCCAGTCATTGGAGACGGGTGGCAGCTCAATTCATTCCATCTGGAAGCGGGACATGAATTCCTTCAGCATCTCCTTCTCTCTGTGATTAATTTTGAAAATGTCGAACTTCCTCGTTGCTACCTTGATGGCTCCCGCATGTACCTTTACGAATGACTTTGCTAGCATAGCGAATGAATCTGTGGATTCGGGAGCCAAGTTGTGATACCACATCATGGCCCCCTTCGAGAGTGTTTCTCCAAAAAAATTTAGCAACATATAGGCGGTGACGTGCTCGTTGGGATCGGTGGTACCATTGTATTTGTGAAGTTCTGGCATCCTGAATTTTTTTAGGAATGGGCTTTGGGGTCGCTTCCTCGGGGAATGACCTCTGTATGAATTTCTTCAAATCCAGACCTTTTAGGACTGGGGGCGCTCCCGGGATATGATCCACTCGAGAGTTGTAGGTGTCAACTTTTTTATCGTTGGTTGCGATCATTTTTTCACCCGATTTGATCCTTTTGGTGAGATCCTCTCAGCATCTCCACTATGGTGGGGTCAGCCACTGACCAGTTATCATTTGATCTTTCGGGTATTTGCTCAATGGGGGGAGCTATCTCCGGTGCTGGTGTGCTGGGATTTATCGGATGGCTTCGCAACTGAGCAATGGACAGTTTTTGTGCTTGCAACATTTCAAAAATAATGAGAAGACTAACTTCCTGTTCTTCCCGGGCAAGGGTTTTTTTTAACTTCCTGTCGGTCGCTGTGTGGCACGCTTCTATCGGTGTGAGAAGTGTTGTTGACTTGTTGTGCGTCCTGTGAGTCCATGTCCTCTAGAATCGGTTCGGGTGCATTATCAAAAATTTGTAGTGGTGCTCCAGCGGCCGGGATAGCTACACCATTTTCCCCGTGATCTTCGAGGCGATCGTTCTTGACTCTGTTCACTGTGCCAGATATTTTGACCTGAAATTAAAGGATCTTGGACAAGAAAATGTGTGAAAGATAATATACGTTTGTGTAATGAAACTAGCATGAAAATAATCACTATTATTTTTAGCGCCACGGTGGGCGCCAAACTGTTTACCGTAAAAATGGTAACGACAATTAAATATGTAAAATGGGACTCTAAAAATATGTGATCTATTCAAAAGCTAGTTGTTAGAGTGGATGATGCTAGTAATATGAAATTTAATGATGGAATACGAGCTAAAATGAGATAAGGATCAAACCGAAGGGCCTGCTGCCCGGATGTAGGCCTGGCTGATGGGGACTTCGGGGTCGACTTCGAGGTCGAGCTCGAGCTATCGGGAATAGTCGAGGATGATATAACAGTTAAAGATATAATCAAATGAAGTGCTTTATAGACAAAAGTAAGTTATACGGTGAAGAACACATATAAAAGCGAAGGATATCGAGGTATCCTTGGATAAGTGAGAGCCAATAAGTTTATAAAAGAGAGAGAGAGAGAGAGAGATATATTATTGCACTTGTAGAGAAATGGAGCAACATCAGTCCCTTACAAGGTACGGTGAGTTCCCTTTATATAGGAGGGAACTCGGTTACAAAATACATGTGTATTTAATTACAAAATACTGAGATGGGATGGCTTGATGTGATGCTTCAGCGTAGGCTGTGGATAGGCCAGTCCTGTCAGACTTAGACGCGTGTCTTGCGAACTTCCTCTTTTAGTCCTGGCCTTGGCCTCCGTCTGGCCTCAAATCGTGCCTTAACAAGCCCCGAGGGAGAGAATTAAATTATGGCCTCAGGTCCTCGGGGTCTCGAGGCACTTCCCCGAGATGGCTTAATAGAGGGAAATCAGGCCCTCTGATTTCATAACGTACACCAACATACAAAGCTATTGGAATCATAAAAAACCATTCCGAAACCATCTACACAAAAGTCAAACTCTGATCAACTCTTACCACTTAAGCTTCTAAAATAAAAATCATTCTTCCAAATCAATCCCGAATCGCCCAAAAATCAAAATTAACCATATAGGAATGTCATAATACACATTAAAAGGCTACTCGAGACCTTAAACCACCGAATGGAATGCTAAATCGCAAAATGATCAATTGGGTCGCTATATTTTCCCCCTCTTAAACAAACGTTCGTCCTCCAACATGCTAAGAACTGTTCCGAAGTCATCAAATCACTGAATGAACTCACCTGACACATACTCACGGGTGATCCCACGTCAACCCAATTAACATAAGTCCGACAACACCATCTCAACTAAAGATTGTTCCTTCTACCCTTGTAGATAAGCCTTAGAGAAAAATTTTCAACATTCGATCATCTCCCAAAGACCTGATTCCCACATAAACACACTATATCAACCTCAACCAGCTACAATATCTTATGCTTACACCCACAAGGTATAACCACATGAAGTAACACATCATCCATATGCCTAAAGAAACAACTCTGAATGAAATAACTATCCATTACCAAACCCGATACCAGTAAATAGCCTCATATCGACTAGCACCTTGTTATCAACCTTCACAATACTGACAATGATGCAAGAAATATATGAAACTCATAACTACTCACCCTACCAACAAACCACATCAAACACCACCTGGGCATATACCTCGCAGTCTAAACCCAACAAGTACGGGTCGAATATAGCTGAATATGGAAAGAGGAACAGATGAGAGAACTATCGAACAAGTCCAACAGGTATAATTCCCTATCGATGTCACACTACGAATTCATTCCACAAGGGATAAATAAAGCATATGAACTAATCACAAGAATCTCACCCTAATATAACTCCACGGCGGCACTCAGCCATCCAAACATACCGACCAACACGAAAACACAAGGATCCCATCCTCATCTCTAAATTACAAGTAGGATAGATAGCACACCAATTGAAAATCCTTCACTAACTCAATTTCGCAGAACAAAATCACAACACATAACAGACTTCCCATATCGATAGAGCTCCCAAATCATAAGGCGTAGCCAAACTATCTAGAAGTCACATCAAAACCTGCCGTATTAAGTAATAGACAGTTCATCCTAGTCTCATAACTCTCAATAGTTAATAAAACAAAATGATAGACATGGGGTACCATTATTGAATCTCTCAACAAGGATAAACAGATAAGTAGAGTACAAGATTCATGAAATACACCCGTATATGAAGCAAGATAGGGCGACACACTCTGTTAAATATGACCAAACCAAAAAAAGATTGATGCTCCTCTATGACAAACCGAAACCATACATGTAATGACATCTTATCATGCAACGGCCTTAGCCCTACCATGGAAAGCATATCAACGGGTCGGGCCTCTCTCTCTATGATGCCCTCTGCCCATCTATCCTCCTTCTCTAGCTGGCTCCGCAGGTAGAGTAGCAACTTGGGGCCCATAGACTGAGTGCCCAAACATCCACCTCTCCCAAGCCTAGGACAATCCCTCATGATATGCCTAGTATCACCACACCTCTCTACGGGCATGGCTACTGGTACTGAGTTTGTGCTGGATGACTAGAATAACTATTGTAGGAACCCCGTACAGGTGGTGCACTAAAAGATGACTGCCCCATATAAGTACCCTGAGGTCCCTGACTAGCTGAAGCACCATGAGAAGTTTAAAGTGTGAACTGGACTTGTCAACTGACTAAACCTCCGCCATGATGGATAAGAGTTGAAGAGTTGAATCCACTAAATCTTCTAAAACTTTGAGACCTCTTGGATAACTTATTCTCGCTCTCCTCAACCCGAATACGCTCTAACATCCTATAAATCTCCACAACTAGTTGAAGTGGAGTATCTCCTACTCCCAAGCCATGCTGAAACTAAGAACATAACCGAGCCCCTCGATAAATCAGCGAACGCACTCTCCAACGATAGAAACCAGAATAGGTTCATTACGGGATAACTCACTCAACCTAATGGCATACTCCAATACGCCATGGTGCCCTGACATAGCTGCTCAAACTCTGTGCACCGCACATCCCGGAGGGCTTGAGGAAAAACTCAGGAACATTTCTAAAAATTGAGCCCAGGTGAGTGGGGCCACATCAGCTGGCCTGCCACCACCGATACGTTGCTACCGATAGCTTCTTGAACCTCTCAATTCTCAGTTGCTCCTCCTCAGTTACCTCTAGCCTAGCCTCAAGTTGAACCACGATAACGGGCTATACTGGCACCACACCCGAAGCATGAACAACATTAGCCTACTGCTCAGGAGTACGGGCGGCAGGAGTTTGAGCTCCTCCCCCAATATGTGAAGTAGCTGGTGCAACTGGGATATATTCCGCCTTAGCCAATGTACCTAACATGCTCAGGAATTGTGCTAAAGTTTCTTGAAGTTTGGGGGTAACAATAGGTGCCTCTGGTACCTATCCTTCAATCGGATCTATTGGTGGCTCCTCAATTGTTGCTCCGATAGGTGCTCTAACTAGGGTATGTGTCCTTTATAGGCTTCTACCTCGGTCCCGGCCTCTCAAACCTCTAGCAGAGGACACGAGTGTCTTCTCGACTGATCCGGTAGTGTGTTTCCTCACCATCTGTGAGAGAATAGAAGTACCAAGGCTCAATCACAAAAGTTAATAACTCTGAACGATAGCATTGAAAGAGGTGGAATTTTCATAATAGTTCTATAACCTCTCAAAGATAAGTACATACATCCCTATACTGATCTGCAAGACTCTACTATACTTGCTCGTGACTTTTAGAACCTATGAAACTAGAGCTCTCATACCAACTTGTAACGACCTAAAATCCCACCTTAGGCGTCGTGATGTCACCTAGTCTCTAAGACTAGGTAAGCCGATTACTTACAATATTTAAGGCATTTTAACAATGATAATTTAAAGTAGAGTTTGATATATATACAAAAATAAAGGTGATACAAGCCTACGCGGTAAAAATCACAACAATCCTCCTAAGAGTAGGTAATACAGAGTCACGAACTCTAGTTGAATACAAAGAGATATCTCAGAAACAAAATACAAACAGTTCGGATAATGAATTAATAGTGCAGTCAAAAGGAAAATGACTCCGAGGGACTACAATTACCCAACAATTCTACCTTGAATCCTCGTGATCAAGAAGCTAACTTTGCTTGTGTCCGTTATCTCCAATACCTAGATCTGTACAAAAATATGCGGAAATATACTATAAGTACACCACGGTCGGTACCCAGTAAGTATCAAGACTAACCTCGATGGAGTAGTGACAAGGTACAAGCTAAGACACTACGTAGTCACAATAACTTGTGCAGTAAATAAGTATAAAGCTAATAATGGAAGCAAAAAATAGTAAATGGCAACAAGGAATAAACATATGATATAAATAATAAGGTAATTCGAACACTGTTTAAGTACTAGTAAAACCGATTAAGGAAAACAAATGACCACCGAATAATCAAACCGTTCAAATAGAAGTTTCACAACAAAATTACCCCGAGATACCTCATTTCATAAAGACAAGTCACGAGTCCCAATTCACAATCCATATGCGCATGGCACCCTATGCCTATATTTTTAATCTCAACCGAATGGAAATTTCATGTGCCAATATCTCAATCTGCCTACCATGGTCATGGGCTCACAATCACAATCCGCCTAGTATGATCACATGCTTACTACCAAAATAGAAGCAAGTAATACAAGAATGCATGTGCATGATCAATGAATGTGAAGTTTACTACTTTTGAACTGGTTTACACAGCATGCTACAGTGTATGCTTGTGCGAGTGTACTATTACTGTCCAAGTCAATAAGTAATATCAAATACATCAAGTAGGTCCTTGGGAATAACACAACAAGTCACCTAAGGTGCATGGCATACACGAGGAAAATAGCCCCATCACATGAATATCATCAACATTATGCCCCCAGGTCATCACATATCATCTCTGACATAGCCACCTTTATATCTTCGTATTGAAAGTATCATAATAGCCATCCTTATCACTCCGCCCAGGCATTTAACATAATAGCCACCCATATCACTCCATATAATAGCCACCCATATCACTCCATATAATAGCCACCCATATCACTCTACCCAGACAATATGTCAAGAGCCACTCATACCACTTCGCAAAACCAACAACGGTGAGATGCCACCCTTATGCTCTACCTAACAAGAATAAATCCACACAAAAAATTACATGTGCTAACATCACAACAACACGACGTATCAACTCGTACCACAACTGCGCATAGACCACAACTCTTTTCATAACAACAATAATAATATCACCACAACACATATCCCATGACTCAACTACAATGTGTACAAGAATCTCAATAGCAACAAAAATGAAATGGGGAAAAATAACTCACATTGAACAATACTCTATTTAATGACAACTTCAACTAAAACAAGATTATGTCTTCTAATAACTTCAACTTCGATTAATTGCTTAAGAATAAACTCAATGATGAAGGTATTTTCATGAAATGGAAACTTCGAATTCTAGTGTGTGACATAAGCCAGCAATAAAAGAGATGGTTTGAACTAGCAACTACGTCTAAATGTATGAGAATAACTTGTCAACGAAGGGATGTAAGAGCAACTTCAAATAAGATTAATTCAAAAATGAAAGAGGTACGTGGAAATAAAAAGATAACAACTTCAAATAAAGCATATAAGAGTAAACTTGATAAACTAAAAGATCGAACATGTACTAACAACTTCAAATAAAGCATGAATGAATTAACTTGATAGTGGAATATAGAACACGAAATAACAAATTCAATTAAAGTATATAACGATAAACTTAGCAAAGGAATGTAGAACATGTAATGAAAAATTCAATTAAATGCATATAAGAAGTCTAAGAGTCTAATCGATTCAATTTTTTACATATAAGGTCGTGTACATACTCGTCACCTCATGTACGCGTCTTCCACATAATTCAAATAGTGCAATTAAACCAAATCCTACGGGGTAGTTCCCCCCCCCCCCCAAAAAAAAAAATAGACAAGATACTATCATCAAAGAATCTAAATCAATACTTTGAAAATCCTTTCACGTATAGAACAACCTTCAGACGACTCAAATCTGCCCAAAATAACTTACTATTCTAAAGAAAAGCCATAGGAAATAATTTCGGATAATAAAATTTTGATCTTTTATGAAAAACAAAAAGTGAACCCCCGGCCCCCATCTCGGAACCTAACAAAACTCACAAAATGTGGACACCCATTCCGATACGAATCCAACCATACCAAAATTATCACATACCGACCTCAAATCGGCCTTCAAATCATCATTTTACATTTTAGAAATTTTTAAGAAAATTCTCAATTTCTCCAATTCAAATCACTAATTAAGTGATAAAAACAAAGATGGAATAATGAAATATAACCAAATCCAAGTCAAGAATACTTACCCCAATCCAAATAGTGAAAATTCCCTCCAAAATTGCCTCAATTCGAGCGTTGTAACTCAAAAAGTGATAAAATAATAAAATCCCTCGAAATAAAGTACTTTTATATTCTACCCATGTATTATACACCTCGGTCACGAAAATTCCCATGTGATCACGAAGAACAAAATTACCATCTATCAAAATGTGCTACGCGAACGCGGAATACCGGACGTGAGCGCGATGACTTGCCTCGTTGTGCCTACACGAACGTGGCCTTGATCTAATGAACGCAAAGGGAAAAATTCTTGGTGCCCAGTTGTTCTCCTCCACTATGCGAATGCAAAGCTCCTTTCAGGAGCGCGAAGAGCTTGACGATCGTAAAACACACACTTAATATGTGCTCGCTAGTTAAAGATAGTATAGTGAAATATCGTGTCCACATGTATTGGATTTAAAAAAGCATTCTCATAGTTTCTAGCTTGATTTCTATTCAAGAGGATCCATATTTTAGTTTTATATTATTAATAATAAATTTTAACTAAGAATCTAAAATCTACAGCTATTGACCAGTGACTATCGAAATAAGGAATAAGTAATTAAGGTCATCAGTGGGAGAGGATAGGGTCTTGACAGGATAGGTGCAAGATAATTATTTGAGATCCAACTCTAGATAATTCACTTCCAATGTTCGAGAGAGTCTCTCAAATTCAATCTACTATTAGTTCAAACATTCAGCAAAAACTCCTCTCTCGATTAAGTCTTAATCTCACGAGATGAACCAATTTAAGTAACATCAAGGTACGCAAGAATGCGTAGTTGATCAGTCTTTAGGAAAACATCTTTTTATTATTTTCCTAAGTAGTTTAATCGATAATTCAACAAGCTTCTTTCGGTTACTTAGAAGAATATATGATCTCAACCAATAATATAATGCAAAGATATCACAAGTTATGTCTCTTTTGATTTTAAGAACTAGTGAAAATAGATGCAGCAATATATCTTCCACAACGATTCAAATAATCATCAATACACCAAATACATAAAACCTTAAAAGGAACTACTCCATAGACATGGAGAATTTCTTCACAAATATAACAAAAATATAGGAAAACAAAAATTCAATCCAAACCCGAGTCTTGAGTGAGGAAGGAATGATGAAATTCTTGAGCTTGTGTTCTTCCCAAGCCTCCTTAGGTCGAAAATTTATCAAAAGTCACGAAAATGATATTTTCTGGTGTATTTAACTCGTCCCTCAATAAACCCCGGACGAAATTAGCCTTTTTAGCAAAAGTGGGATATTACTCTAATATTTTTGTGCTACCGCGTCGTGCCGCCCCATGCGGTGCACTTTGGGAAATTCCAGAATGTGTTGAAAATCATTTCTAGGCATATTTTCCACTGGCGCACGGTGCCACACGGTACCCCATGCGGCATGGCTGTACAAATTTTACAAATATTTAGTTTTATTCACTTTGCAGGAAATTGGCACTAGCTCTATAAGACTCGCGGCGTGGTAGTGCAATTTTCTCATAGTGAATTCATTTTATCATTTTTAGACAACCAGACATGGTCTTCGACCCCCGAACGTGACTCCGGCTTAATTGCTTGGTCTTATACTTAGACTTTAAAGCTATAAATAGCTTGAATTAGCTCCACAATATCTACATAACTCAGAATCACACCTACAAGGCATGAAACACACAATAAGTGAAAAATTACTACCAATTAAAGTTCAACACAAGTAAAGTGTGGTGAATTAGAGTGCAATAAGAGACTAAAATATGAGATTATAGCTTACCATCAACACCCCACACTTAACACATTGCTCATTTTCGGGCAATCAAACTACACATCACATACACACGACCTTTTTAAACAATTCTCCTAACTCATCACACCAAGAATAATTAAACAAAATAAGCAAAATACTGTAACATGCTCTCCTCAAGAGTTGACTCAACAGAACAACAAATTTTTTACAACTTGCTCACTTACTCTAACACAGAGGTCAGCGACATTACCTTTCCTTCGTGAATCAAGTGCCCTCACACAATAATAGAGAGTAGTTCCACAAATAATAAAGTTTAAGAACATTTAGGAGCTCAAGATAGAAAGAATTCAATCACTCTCAGAAGTAATATTCATGTGCCACAAAAGATGTACCATAAGCTTGCTCGTAATATACTACTCTACTGATTTAGCTCATCCAGTCAAGGATCACGTAGGACTTTATTTGGTTTGTAATGTAAGCTATAGGATGGGTAGGATACATTTGGATATAAGAGTGACTACACCTCCCTAAGTACTTCAATACATATAATTAACCATTCAAACCCCCACCCCACCCCCCACTTATGTTAACTCATAACTCTACCTTCACATCAATATACATCAACTCTCAGCTTCTTTAAGCCCAAATACATCAAGAGTTACAACTATCAATGAATACTTTTTCACAATAATACAACTACTTTTTATTTTCTTTTTCACTTCAAGTGGCTCTTACTTTTTCACAACTGTGCACCTTTCTCCTTATTTCAATTGTTCCACTCAAAAGCCAAACCAACAACCCACACATTAACTTTTACAAAGTTTATAACAAATTCAAGTGCTCACGAGAGGTAAAAAGTTTAAATAGATGGTCAGTTCAAACAAATGGGTAAGGCTTGTAATGTGGTTGCCACAAAAATAAAATTACAGGCTCAAAGTGATTAAAAGCATATAACTAACTCGACAAAGAGACACCTGTATAATTTTCCAAGACGAATAAAACTACTATTTCGCTTTGCAAACATACGAGGCAAGTTCACATCAAATGTAGTGCACATAATACACAAAACCTCAAGCACATATGGCACATAACTCACTCAGGATCGAACTCATCAAGGCACTCTAGTCAAAGAAGTTAAGCGAAGTAACGATCATACAATTTAAGTTACTTATACAAGAGTAAAAAATTGAGCATAAGCGTCACAACTAAGTCACTTATTATTCTCTAAGCATAATAAATTCAAGAGATATTGCTTTCATTTCAAATCACAGCACAAGGTTTCCTACTCCGCCACAAAAATTAAAATAAAACTAACTACATCCGGTTCAACCAAAGCCCTTTGAAAATAACCGCAGAACAAAGAAAACAAAGGGGCATTTTCTTCGACTTTAATACCTCAAGAAGACAGGCGAGGATATCCATCATCGGGAAAAGTCAAAATTTCCAATCAAAAGAACTATAAAACATACATATACATATATGTATTGATATATACATTCAACATATACATATATACATTCCCCACCCCACACTTTAAATCATGGCATGTCCGCATGGTACACAATTAAAAAGCATAAGGTAAAGGAAACTTCCCTGAACATATACTCGGGGTTTGAATCAAAGATGGGCTTCATCCCTCGCGCATGAACTAATGCACACATCCATGCGGACAGCTTCTTCTCAACCTTCTTTGCGTACACCCCACACTTATCTTTCTTGCTCATTGCAGCCTTCTCTTTCATGCTCTTTACTTTGTATTCAACACTCGCATCTAGTTTGTCCTTTTGTGCCCCTTTTGCTACATCTATATTAAAAGTCACAGTTTCCTCACCCACTTTAAGCATGATTTTTCTCTCTTGTATATCAAATATAGCTCTACCTATCACTAAGAATGGTCTTCCTAGGATGAGGGGGACCTCCTTGTTCCTTTCCATATTAACCACTATAAAATCCACAGTAAATATGAACCTATCAACCAAAACTAACACATCTTCTACTATTCTGTCGGGTGTTATGGTCGTTTGGTATGCCATCTGCAATGATATGGGTGCAAACCTATCTCTCCGATCTCCTGCTCCAGCTTTATGTGGATAGATAGAGGCATTAAATTAATTGAAGCATCAGAATCACATATGGATTTATTAAAATTAATAATTCCTAAAGAGAAAGGTTTAGTAAAACCCCCTGGATCTCCACACTTTTATGGGAGTTTATTTTGCAATATCACACTGCAATGCTCTGTGAGCTCGACCACTGAGGTATCCTCTATTTTCCTCTTCTTCGTAAGGATTTCTTTCAAGAATTTAGCATAAGCAGGCATCTATGAGAAAACCTCTATGAATGATAAGTTTACATGAACCTGTTTCAGCACATCCAGAAATCTCTCGAACTGCTTGTCCAGCTTTCCTATACTTAGCTTTTGGGGAAAATCTAGTGCAAGCATATGCTTGCTCGCCTCAGGTTCCTCCTTGCTCAATTTTTCTTTCTTCTTCTTGTCAACATCACTTTTCAGATACTCCCAGCAATTTATTTCAAGTCTCACATCTTTTGGATTGGGGTGAGATATTTCATCATTTTCCCATTTCTCAAAGTTATAACATTCACCATTTATTTGGGATTTCTTTCTATATCAGACAGGAGCATTCTTGGGACCCTCTCAAATATTAAAGTAGCTAGGTGACCAACCTGTTTTCTAGGTTTCGAAAAGATGTGCCTAGTTCTTTAATAGCTGCACTATGGGCATCGAGCCTCTCATCTGTCTTGATAATAAAAGCCTTCATTAGATCTTCCATGCTAGGTTAATTAGATCGTGGAAATTGATACAGCTTCCTCTGCAGATTTTGAAAACTCAAAGCTCCTTGTTCTTGTAATCTAGGGTTGTTTTGTTTCCATACATATGCAGTACTCCCAGGTGAACTCCATGAAATACCGAGGTGCCTTTCACCCGTTGCATTAAAATTATAGTTTCCCACATTATTCACTTCCTCGATTGAGGCTTGACACTCATAATTAGGGTGTCCTCTTCCACATATATCACAAGTTGCGTGAGGCACCTTTTGCATCATGGCTATGGTTAGCTTTCGTATGTCTTTAGTCGAAGTATCAAGTTGTACCTGCACAGATGAAGTAGCATCAACTTGGTGAACACCAGTTAATCTTTTTCTTTTAGCACTCTCAGAGGGCCACTGATTAGCATCTTCAAATAACTTATCAAGAATTGTAACTATTTCCTCTAGAGTCTTCTTCGTCAAGAGTCCTCCAACTACATTGCTCAAAGTTCTATGCGAGGCTGGTGTCAATCCTTCCCAAAATTCCTGAAGCTGCATCCAGAGTCCAATTCTACTATCCTGACACTTTCTATCTATCTCCTTGAACCTATCATGTGCATCAAAAATAGTTTCAGTCTCTTCCTGGATCAAGTTACGAATTTCTCTTCTACACTTGCCTATCTTAGCTGAGGAGAAATATATATAAAGGAATTTTCTGGTCATCTCCACCCATGTTCTAATAGATCCGTTGGGCAAGATTCGAAGCCACTATTGATTTCCAATCTAAAATATTGATTTATCAAGGAATTAGGACTATAAACTATTTCAAACACTATTGATTTCCAATTTGTTACACCCCATGTTTTCGTACGTGAGAGTACGTCGTAAGTCAATTGGTGCAAGCTCAGAAGTGAGATTGTCATTGAAAGTACATAAAGTAAGTTAATCATGTTATCTTGGAGATTACAAATCGTTAATATCATGGATAACAAGTACCAAGAGGGTTGAAAGGATTAGAAGCTAAACAAATTGAAGAAAATAAGTTTCATAGAATATCGACAAGTTGGGAATGTTATAACATGTACTTTTGGGGTGATGCTAGAGTTCTTAACATTATAAGGAGGTTATATTATGAGTTATTTTATTCGTATGATAGTCATGTGTTATGCTTTTAAGTCAAGCGAGTTGTGGAACAAAAGTTTGCAAAGGTCATCACAAGTTACATTCATAAATGTGTTGAACATTAGGTCAAATGCAGCAGAGCTTTTCTCCCAAAATACATGGAATTATGGGATGATCCACATATCAAATTGAAGACCAACGAGTCATTTTCTAACTCATTAAAACGTTTGTTGATAAAACATCAGAGTAGAGAGATATATGTAATTTTGCGAGACTGCGCACACTGCATAGGTGACAAGTAGGTGTGTCACTGAAGCTTTTGAGGAATACATTTTGTGCGTTATATGAGTATTTTTTTGGACATATTATATACCAAATTGAACATATTAGAATTTAGTTTCCAATTCTCTTAAATGTTCATTCATATGACATCTGGATAAAAAGATATAAGCGTCATAAGAAGTGCCAATGCTAGGATGCCAAGCTAGCACCTCTTTAACATTTCAAAAGATGATACATATAGGTTTCTAATCGTCTTTCTCTTCATTTTCCATAGAAAACGACTAGAGAACCACTATAAACTTACCCTTATCTCTACAATGGTTTTAAAGAAGATTAACTTCCCGGGTACTAAATTAAGAAGCGATAACTTTAGAATGATTCCTACGACGTAAGTATCGCTATATTGCCTCTCTTTTTCTTCTTTGATCACCTGATATTGTCCCTTCTTTGCTTCTTTGAGATCTGTGACTTTGAAAGAAGCCATTAAAATTCAGTCTTTGCACTTTTTTGGGTCGTGCTCTAAACTTCTAGATTCCAGCTTGGTTGATGCAACGCTCCATATTCACAACGGTAACCTTCATCTTCTCCGGCAACTCACCGGAAAACCAGTGTCACCCCTATCTCTCCCCGTTCTTTCTCCTTTCTCTCTCCTCATATACCTCTCTTTCCTCCTCTTTCTTTAACCCCTAGCAGTAGCTAGGCCAGTGTCCGGTGAACCACCGGCGCCATCTCATCTTCTTTCAGCTTCCACGACCCCACCAGACCACTTTTCTCTGTATTTCCCTCCCTTTATTCAAACCTTTCTTGGACCGGCACTATTTTCGGCAACCATTTCGGTGGCAGTCCCCACCTTTTCTTAGTCTCGTGGTGTGTTTTATGTGTTTTAGGTAGCAGGGCAGGCCAGTTGGTCGATACAGGCGTGAGGCATACAGCGAGTAGAACGAAGCATCACTGGACGCATCAAGTCATATTTCCAGATTTCCAGCAGGCTATATATTTTCCGGCAACTCCTGAACAGCTTCCCGTCAAGACGCAGAAGGATTGGCCTGAGTTTCAACAACGAACGACCGGAGTTGGATGCAAATGAGCTAGGTGGACGCAATACAGTCGAGCATTATCAAGACAAACTCCAGGTTATTCTCACGGGAATTGGTACCTCCCGTTTACCTACTTACCTCTATTTTGTTAGTAAAATTGTGGTCCTTTTAGTTCTAATTAGTCTAGTCTTCGGATTAGGGTGCCTCTAGCGGCATTTTGTCTTATTCTAGCTTGTCTTGTGGTGTCTGTTAGGGACTCCCCCTAGTCCACGGAGTTATAGTGGCTGTAGTTTGGAATGGTCAAGTGAGTTCATGTCCTCGGGGCGTGCGGAGGGCGGGTCGGGAGGTAGGGCGGGGTGGGACGTAAGGGAGGTAAATGGAACAAGGGTGTCCATCGGTTGAGAATTGGGTCATGGAACGTAGGTTCATTGACAGGTAAATCTATAGAGCTGGCGAAGATCCTCAAGAAGAGGAGGGTCAATATAGCGTGTTTCCAAGAGACTAGGTGGGCAGGGTCGAGTGCGAGGGACGTGGATGGGTATAAGCTTTGGTACTCTGGAATCCAGAAGGGTAAGAATGGAGTGGGTATTTTAGTGGATAGGGAACTTAGAGAGTCTGTTGTTAAGGTTAGATGAGTAAATGATAGATTGATGACTATTAAGTTGGTGGTTGGTCAGTACACCGTAAACGTTGTTAGTGCCTATGCGCCACATATGGGCCTAGATGAGGATGTTAAACGGCGCTTTTGGGAGGGGATGGACGAGATCATATGCCAGGTACCACCTACTGAGAAGTTATTCATTGGTGGGGATTTCAATGGCCATATTGGGTCGACTGCAGGCGTGTATGATAAAGTGCATGGAGGCTTCGGCTTTGGGAAGAGGAACGGAGGAGGAATCTCGCTACTGGACTTCGCTAAGGCTTTTGGGTTGGTGGTGGCTAACTCATGCTTTCCGAAGAGGGAAGAGCATTTGGTTACTTTCCAAAATGTAGTGACAAAGAATCAGATTGACTATCTCCTCATCGGGAGGCATGACAGAGGGTTGTGCAAGGATTGCAAGGTGATCCCAGGTGAGATACTCGTCATGCGACATAGGCTCTTGGTGATGGACGTTGGTATTATGGTGAAGAGGAGGAAAATGTCTGCCCGAGGAAGACCGAGAATCAGGTGGGGAGCCTTGACTGAGGACAAAGCTCAAGAGTTGGAAAAGCGGCTGTCAGTTATGGGAGCTTGGAGGAGCAGCGGTGATGCAAACTCTATGTGGTCAACGACAGCAAACTGTATAAGAAAGGCTGCGAAGGAAGTGTTAGGGGTCTTGACGGGCGTCTCTGGCAAGCATAGAGGAGACTGGTGGTGGAATGAAGTGGTACAAGGCAAAGTGGAAGCAAAAAAGGAGGCATACCAGAACTTAGTGGGGAGTATAGGTGAGGGGGAAAAGCGAGCGTGCATGGAGAGGTATAAGGTAGCTAGAAGGAGGCGAAGCGGGCAGTCATAGAGGCTAAGACTGCGGCTTATAGTCGTATGTACGAGGAACTAGGGGAGAAAGGAGGGGAGAATAAGTTATTTAGGCTGGCCAAGCTGAGAGAGAGGAAAGCCCGTGATTTAGACCGAGTCAGATGCATCAAGGACGACGATGGTAGAGTATTGATGGATGACTCCCAGTTTAAGAGGAGATGGCAGGCTTATTTCCAAAAACTTCTCAATGAAGTAGGGGATCGGGATATTGTGCTCGGTGAATTGGAATATTCTGAGAGTCATTATGACTTTGGGTACTGCAGGCGCATCAATGTTGAGGAGGTAGTGAGAGCTATGAGTAGGATGAGCAGGGGCAAAGCGACCGGGCCTGATGAGATCCCGGTAGAATTTTGGACGTGTGTGGGGAAAACAGGGTTGGAGTGGTTGACTAGGTTGTTGAATGTTATTTATAAGGCGAAGAGGATGCCGGATGAGTGTAGGTGGAGTACGATGGTTCCACTGTATAAGAACAAAGGTGATATACAGAATTGTAACAATTATAGGGGTATCAAATTACTGAGTCATACTATGAAAGTATGGGAGAGAGTGGTTGAAGCAAGGTTGAGGGTGGCGGTGTCCGTCTCCGACAACCAATTTGGTTTCATGCCGGGTCGTTCTACTACAGAAGCTTTACACCTTGTTAGGAGGTTGGTTGAACAGTACAGAGATAGAAAGAGAGATCTGCACATGGTGTTTATTGACCTAGAAAAAGCGTATGATAAGGTCCCTAGAGAAGTTCTCTGGAGAAGCTTGAAGGCGAAAGGCGTGTCGGTTCCCTACATTTGCGATTAAGGACATGTATGATGGGGCAAAGACTCAGGTTAGGACAGTAGGAGGCGACTCTGAGGATTTTCCGGTTGTTATGGGGTTACACCAAGGTTCTGCGCTCAGTCCGCTCCTATTCGCCCTTGTGATGGACGTGTTAACACATCACATTCAAGGGGATGTGCCTTGGTGCATGCTATTTGCTGATGACATAGTTCTGATTGATGAATCACGAACCGGTGTTAACGAGAGGCTGGAGGTTTGGAGAGAAACTCATGAATCTAAGGGTTTCAAGCTTAGCAGGACAAAGACAGAATACCTAGAGTGTAAGTTCAGCACTGAGCAGAGTGAAGTGGGCGTGGATGTGAGGCTGGAATCACAAGTCATCCTGAGTAGAGATAGCTTCAAGTACCTTGGGTTAGTTATCCAGGGGGGAGGGGAGATCGATGAAGATGTTACACACCGTATCGGGGTAGGATGGATGAAGTAGAGGTTAGCATCCGGAGTATTGTGTGACAGAAGAGTGCCACTGATTCTCAAAGGTAAGTTCTATAAAGCGGTGGTCAGGCCGGCCATGATGTATGGGGCTGAGTGTTGGCCGGTTAAGAAATCACATATCCAGAAGATGAAGGTAGCAGAAATGAGGATGTTAAGGTGGATGTGCGGGCATAGTAGGATGGATTAGATCAGGAATGATGTTATTAGGGAGAAGGTGGGCGTGACTTATATTGATGACAAGATGCGGGAAGCAAGGCTCAGGTGGTTGGGGCACGTTCAGAGAAGAAGCCTAGATGCCCCGGTACGAAGGTGCGAATGACTGGTTGTGGAGGGCTCGAGAAGAGGTAGGGGCGGCCCAAGAAGTATTAGGGAGAGGTGATAAGGCAGGATATGGCGATGCTCCAAATTTTTGAGGACATGGCACTTGATAGGAACTCGTGGAGGTCGAGTATTAGGGTTATAGGATAGGAGGTAGTTGAGTTTTGCCTTATGTCATAACTTTGTGAGAATAGTTTGGCAGGGATACTATTTTGCTTTTGCGTTATATCATTCTTGTATTTTCATGTTGTTTCTATCTTGTATTTCTGTGGTATTACTAATATTGTCTTCCTTTGTCTTTTTGTCTTCTTGAGCCGAGGGTCTTTCGGAAACAGCCTCTCTACTCCTTCGGGGTAGAGGTAAGTTCTGCGTACACACTACCCTCCCCAGACCCCACTAGTGGGATTTTACTGGCTCGTTGTTGTTGTTGTTGTTGTTTTCTTTGTAGTTTGAGTTTTGGAAGGTAATTCATAGTTAAGAAAACGTCTTCTTTCTGTATTTAAGCTTTTAAATATCAAGAAAGGCTGATAAATGTTTTTCTTAATAGTTAGAACTCACGGGACGGTAAATGGAAGTCGTGAGTTTGATTTATTTCAATTTTAGTGGATTGTTTTGTAGTCCACTCGTGTTGGCCTATTGTGCTGCTGATTTTTGGAGTTTTCAAGGATAAAAGAGCATGGATAAATGCCACGTATGGTAGAGTAGTGGGCTGGTCGCTCGTTGTTATAATTTTAGGCTAATTGATAACTTGTTGATTGGGTGTGTTATGGGATATTTGGGTTTTTTCTTTGTTGTATTAAAGGTCCCGAATTGTAGTTAGATTATTTTTCAGTTGCTGGTTGTATTTTGTTGTTGTCTCTCCTACAGTAGTCTTGAAGGAGCGGTAAAATCAAGGGATATGATGCACGTTTTATTTTAGAATCGAGTTATCATTTGAGATACATGATATACTAGCGCCATCTTAGTTGTAAATGTATTTCATTGTTATAGAATCGGCTCACTAGTTGTCCTAAGCTTATTTTTGAGTTGCATTGACGACTTGAGGTATCTTAAGGTTATCCCTTCTTTCCTTTTGGCACGACCAGAATCGGAGGTCCACGACGGGCACTCGGTGCTTTACTAAACCGTGTACCAACATAACGTATCTTTCTTATCACACCATCATGGGTAAATGGGACAGAAGGGCTGTCATGATATAACCAGAATAAAACATAAGAGAATACTAGACAAGGATGACCCAACATGATATAGAAACTTATACATGTGACATCCAGGCCTATAAGGCCGACATGCTCATTTGAACACTCAAAACATAGACCGACAAGGCCATACAAGTATCCATATACATGAAATCTGTCTACAAGTCTCAAAGAGTACATAAATGTCATAAAGGTCGGGACATGGGCCCCGCCATACCAATCAATACATGCCCAAATCATACTGACCAAATAGGCAACTCCGGAGCAAGTGGAGTTCACTAACACCTTCCGCTGAGCTATAGCCTACTAGGAGGACTCTCAACCTGTCTATTGGGACCTGCGGGCATAAAACACAACGTCCCCTGGCAAAAGGGACGTCAGTACAAATAAAGTACCATGTATGTAAGGCATGAAATCAGTATATAAAAGACATGAAAGAAACATAGAGTAAAGAACTCAACATGTAAGTCCGAATAGCTCTGTGAATCAATAAACATATATAATGTCATGCATATGCGTATAAATATCACATCATGCATAGGTATATGCGTACATAACATCATCAAGCCTCTAAGGGCATCCCATCATATCATCTCGGCCTTTGTAGGCAAAATCATCAACGTATACCAGTTGATCAGGTAATGGTGTATAACGCCACAGCCTATCCCCATATCACATATACATATAATATACTCGTATATAATGCCATATGATCGTGGGTTAATGCATATGTATAAATGAATGCACTTCATAAGAAGTAAGTCATTAATATCTCTCGGAATGTCATAAGATCAATATACCTTCGGTTAATATCACGAAATAATCTTTATGAACTTAAATATTTTATAAGACTCATGAACAGACGATATTATAGTAGGATATATGGGGAACCAAGAACATAGGCAACCCTAGTACTTCTAAGAGTAGAATCATTTGTAATGATTGATAATCACAACCCCCTCCCCCCTCCCCCCTCCACCCAGTCCTC
>MU686578.1:46924-113330 GCA_026770625.1 Nicotiana glauca
GTTTTGCTTAGTTATTACTAGCCTATAATTATCCTTACTGCATCTAGGTAGGTCATACTATACCATAACACTTACTTTGGTTTATTATTACCTAGGTCTGTTAACCAACTCCAAGTTACTATGGGGTTAGACTAACACTTATAGTTCTCCTTGTGAGACACCCAGATCATGTGACATATGGGCCTATAAGTTCTATCATAGGGATTCTACAAGTCGTGTCTAGTAGAGTCTTGTTTATGGGTGTGTTGTGCACCACACTTATAAGCAGGTACAGGGCATTAGGACTGTCACTCTTTTTTCTTACTCTAGATCGTGCGGTAGAGCTTAGTGGTAAGAATTCAAACTCCTAAATTATATTTTATTCATAATACAACGATACCAACATCCAGAGAGAGAATTGGTAAGAAAATGTATGTGGCTTTGGAAGAGTTGAGTAATGTCACGACCAAAAAATCACTAGTCGTTATGGCACCTAACTCGACCCACTAGGTAAGCCAACTAACAGTCAATACAGCCCAAATGAATTTTATAGGAAACGATGAAGAATTTATCTGAATTTTTAGATATTAACTCAAGGACTGGTAGTACAAATCATGAGCTTCTAAGGATTTAAAATTTATAAAGCTGGTATAAATAAATTCACGATCTATTTAAAAGCTACATAAATAGATTAGAAAAATCTAAAGATATCAAGGACAAGTGGCAGTAATATTTCGGAATTCACGAACATCTTCAGAGTCAGCTCCCGACATCATCACCAGCTCCACTCCAAAATCTACACGCAAAGTGCCGAAGTGTAGTATGAGTACAACTGACCCCATGTACCCAGTATCTTGTCTAACTTCGCTGAAGTAGTGACAAGGCTTTTTAGGTAAAAACTACTATTTACCGTGAAAATGGTAATAACAATTAAATTTGTTGATGGGACTCTAAAAATACGTGATCTATTTTTATGCTAGTTATGGAGAAGTTTATGCAATGTGTGTGAAGTTTAAGGGCGAGATGCAAGCTAAAATAGAGTTGTAATCAAATCAATAGATAGCCGTTCGAGGCCTCGAGCTAGCGATTTAGGGCCTCGAGGTTGATTTTCGAGCTCGGGCTCGAGCTATTAGGGGAAGTCGGGGAAGGGACAAAATATGCAATAAAATTAAAGGAGGCCCTTTATGGCCAATGATAAGAAACAAATGAATAACAAGTATGAAGATAATAAAATAGAGCAACAATATCGAGAGAGTGTATTAGAGAGAAAAGAGAGAGAGTTATCATATATTTCGTAAAGAGTGGTTGGAGCAACATCAGTCCCTTACAAAAAAGTAAGAATCCCCTTTATATAGAAGGGGGAAAGCTTATATGGTAAGGAATACATTAGTCGTAAAGGTATGGAGATGGGACGGCTAGATGTGACACCCCGATTAGGGGTCTGAGTAGCCCGGCTAGGCTTTGTCGGACTTAGCCGTGTCTTGAGAACTCCCATTTTTAATCTAGCCTTGACCCGAGAGCCTCAACCGATATTCTCTTCAGGCCGAGCATCGATGTGCTTTGAGGAAAAAGATTCAAGCCAATCTTTGTAGCCACGAGGCTTCTAGGTAATCTTCCGAAATGCCTTAATGATGGGGAATATCCTCACATTCTGCCGTATACAGATATCCTCTACATTCTCTAGAGCAAATCTATAGGAAACAAATTGATGCTCGGCTCCCCGAGCTCCCTCTGATTACGTCACTAATGACGCAACATGTGACATAAGTTGTTGTGATAATCGAAAATGTTCTGTCGCTCCATTTTTCTAGGTTTATTCAAAGCCTTATGGTTTCCCGTTCTTCAAAGTCATAATGTCTTCATCGATGCATCTCCCTATGATGCATTAAATGCACCTGTTGTTACGTTTTCCAAGGATGATAATGGTGTCATCGGTTATGCTTCCCCCCTTTTCCTATAAATGGGGGCCTCTTGAGATTAATCTTCCATCCAAGTACCTTCCTGTATTTTCCAAATATTCCTTTCTTTCGATTTTTAATCATTGTTCTTCGTGATTGAGGCCAATGGCCTCGCGATCGTCTGGCCGAGTTTATATCGATCATGCCAAGGTTTACCCCCTAAACGTCCCTTAGTAGAGTGAGATTTTGATATTCTGCCATTTTTGTTGTTGTTGCTGTCATCCCGAGACAAAGATACAGGGACGACCGACTTCTTCCAACCTAGATGGACGGTCGAACTCTACACTATTGCTCATGAGGGCGCTCGGACTACACTCTGTTGCACACCTTCATCCCCGGCTCGGCGCATTACACCCCCTTTGGATTCCTTGGTGCATGGTGACGCTCATCTACTAACTGTTGCATCTCATGCTAGGGAAACATCCCAAGAAGTGGCTTTATAATAGTAGTGCTGGCGGAGTTCGCACCAGCCAAATTTTTCACCCAGCCACTTCTCGCTCCTTCCGGCTTCTCTTTCGTCATTTTGCTATTCTCCATCACTTTCCCCTTCCACATCTTCCCTTTTGAAGATGCCATTCTGGGGGGTCGAGGTAAGGCCCCGACAGGATGGCGCTTTGGAAGATATTGTCCTTGAGGCCAGGTGCCCGAGGGATGACATCCGGAGATGCTACCGTCGAAGTTGCACCCTTAAGAATAGGCTAGGCCATAGGTCCTTTACTATATGTATCCCTTTGCTTCTTTGTTTCTGTGTAGGGACCCTTGGTAGGCTTTTTTAATCACATGTAAGGACCCGTCGAGGGCTGTTGTAAGAAAATTTTCATAAATGTAAAGATATCTCTTGACTTCTGCCTTTGATGCTTGCCATATTCCTTTTAATTTTTCATGGATCCTGAATGTATGCCTCTACCGACTATTTGTCAATATCTAACTTGGATGCGAGAACTCTTTTAGATTTTTTTTGTTGATAGAGATGGCTCCTTTCTGAGCCCACTATCGTTCCTCGGGCCAAACTGATTTTGGTCTGAATGACTTGGGTCATCCAGACTATCGAGTCACCTAAAAATGACTTGGATAATTAGACATTTTGGAGAGAAGTTTCTGAGTGAGGGTTATCTTTGTGCATCTGAAAACTTGCTTTGAATTTGGCATAGATAACATTTTAAGGCATTGTAGATAGGTTCCAGATGAGGGGTTATCTAGACTTAGGCGGTGTCCCAAGTTTGAGCCTTTATGGGAGGAGCTTGAAGTGCTTGTTCCTCTTCTTGGGGGGGCCTTCGAGTTCGGATATTATCTCGAGCTCCGCAATGGTGTTGGAGACTTTCTGGAGCGTAACTTCCTATTGATGGGGGTCCTCGAGGTCGGGTATCACCTCGAGATTGGAGATTATGCCAGTGACTTCTTTAAGCCTAGCTTCATTTCGATGGAGGTCTTCGAGGTCGGGTACCACGTCAGGACTGGAGATGGTGTATATGGCTTCTTAAAGCCTAACTTCTTTTCGATGGAGGTCTTCGAGGTCGAGTACCACCTCAGGACTGGAGATGGTGTTGTTGACTTCTTAAAGCCTAACTTCTTTTCGATGGAGGTCTTCGAGGTTGGGTACCACCTCGGGACTGCCATCGAAGTCATTGGCCTCCGGCGGCCTATCTCGGGCAAGCAGACCAATTCTGTTTCTACGTACATATGGAGTTGCTTTTGCCTTTTGGGAGATCCCACTTTTTTAGACATTTCTTTCTATTTCGATGTTGAGTCCTTCGTTACCTTAGCACCAAAGTGTTTTTGTAGGTTCCCGCTTTAGCTCCTCTAGTCTTGCCATAGCCATGACTGCTACTTCGGGGTTTGCCTGGCAGAGAGGCGATAGTTCCGCTCCCAGTGCTCAGTACCCACGAGAGTTTATCTTGAAGACTATGTCTTTGATAAGCGAGGAGAACCTTGAGTTGGTGAGGAGAGACTGCGGATGGGGAGAGGAGGCAGCGTTCAAGGTGCTTCCTCTTGGCGACGATATCAATGACCATGCCAATGGATTCCTGAACGTATATACATATCCCTTCATACTGGGACCTCTCGACAAGGTCCTGCTCAACTTCTGTGTAAAGTATCGGGTTACCTTGGCGCAGGTACACCCATCGTTTTGGCGAATAGTGTTGATGATGAGGTTTTTTGTGGAGAATGTGGGGCTTGAATTCACGCTCAGCCATCTTGTCAGCCTATACCAGCCCTTTCACCATTGAGGTCTGCTAACCTTGCGGTGTCGTTCGTCCATGCCCTTTGTTGTTGATGATGATGAAGGCAGAGCTCGAGGATGGACTAGTTGGTTCGTCCGGGTCCGGACGGCTAACGTTATCCCTATGGAGCTTATGCCATTCCCTAAAGAATGGAACTATACGCATAAGTGGAGCGCCACATGCTTTCTTAGATTTGTTCGTGGTGAAAGCTAGTTTCATAATCATGTTTCCTTCCTTTTTGCAACAATTTCATGGGCGCCGGGCAAATTTCCTGATCTACCCGGTAGGGTCCGGAAGCTGGCAACCCACTCAACTTGCGACGAGCGAAGGTGGCGAGCTATGTCCTGGGGCAGATGGGAAGAAAAACAACATGGTGCGTGTGTATACCAAATTTTCCTTGTTCCTTTTTCATTTGGAGAGACATTTTTTCCCTTTTCATGTATTAATCTTGTTGTCTCAAGTATCGAAGAGCCTCTGAAGGCGAGGTTGTGCCCCACTGGAGAGGAGGAGGGGTTGCCGGCTTTCGAGGCAAAGGACGACAATAATAATCTAGAAATGTACTTGCAAGGTGATTGAGCTCATGGCAACGCGAAACGGGGCCGGGCCTCTGAGACAAAAATATTGCCCGAGTCTATCGCGCCCGAGGTTTCTGGTTCTGGAAAGATATCTCCTCCGAGCGATCATGCTTTGACCGGGGTTAATTCTTTCGGGGCTGAGGGGGCTAGATCTACAGATGTGTGCTCGGCCTTCGAGGAAGTCTTCTGACTTCACTTTGAGGTGAGCTTCGACATAGGCCTCCCGAATCCGCATTTTACCTTCCTTACCGGGTTTTTCATTTCAGACCTTTGATAGGCTTAGGTCTGAGCTTCTCCGCCATGGAGCTAGGCTCCAGAAAGCTCTTGATGAGGGTAGATCACTTAGGCTCCTTTGTGAGGATAAGGAAGTAGCATTTGCACACTGGCGATGTGAGGTGTACCGGAGCTTGAATTACGAGAGTTATTTGATGAAGCAGGTAACTTCCTGTCCTGGTTAAGTATGTGTTTGCTTTTTAACTTCTAGGGTTGGCTCTTCACCTATCTCGGCTGCAGAAAAAGATGGAGGCCCTGGAGCATCTTACGGGTGAGGCCGACCATATCAGGAATAATTGTGGCGAGCTGAGAGCTCGGGCGCAGGTCCAAGCTTCAGAGGAGAAAGATGCCTTGGCTAAACTTCCGGCCCTCAAGGTCCAACTCCGCTTAGCTCATGACAATGCTTCAGTTCAAGCGAATACGGTCATGAAGCTTGAATCCGAACTTTTGAAGGTTAGGGATGAGATAATTGATGCTCGGATCGAAGCAGCACTGAATCGTACTAAGGCCAATCAGAAGATGGCGATTCATTTAAAGGAAGCAACCGATTCCCAAGTTGAGTTGAAGAGGGTTCTCGATCATGGAGAGAGGATCAAAGAATATGCTCATTGCAAGTCTCAGAGAAAGGTTCTCGAGGAAATCAGTGTCAGGGGTTTTATTCTCTCGGAGGAGTTGGCGCGAGCGAGGGCGGACGAGAGCGATGCCCGATTACTCTTGTCTGACACCAAGGAGAGTGAAGATGAGGTCGATACGCTGCAGCTCTTGGGGTGGGGCATAGACCTCACCATACCATATGTAGTACCCTTTTAGAGTATGTTTGTAGATAGAGAATGTATTTTCCCGCGTATGTAAAAAGAAAAAACCCTTTGCGGCTTTGGTTCTTCTGTACCCCTTTCTGTTTAGATTTTGGCCAGGCAGGCTGGTTTCAGAGTTAGTGAGAATCCTCAAATTCGTAATATGGCCCTGGGGCTCATTAGGCAGTCTAGGGGCTCTTACGCGCTCGGTCGATGCGATCTTTAGAGTAAGCTAGCGTCTGAGCTCTTATGATTTTTTGTTCAACTCTTTTAGGTTTAGTCTCTGATTCAGGATTCGCCTCGAGCTCATTAAACCCTCAAGCTTTTGTGTTCACATGGGGGTGCGACAATGGCTCTTACGCCTTGGATCGAAGCAACCTTTTATGTAAGCTAGCGATAATGGCTCTTACGCCTCGGGTCGAAGCGACCTTTTATGTAAGCTGGTGACAACGGCTCTGCCCTTACGCATATGTGTGGCCCTGAGGCTCGTTAGGCTGGCGACAATGGATCTTACACTTTGTCCTTAGGCATGTGTAGGCTTTATTTTCCTCTCCTCAAGGACTTTTGCTGATTTTTCCCGACATGTCATTAGTTCAGGAAGAACCTTGATTTCTAGTCATTTGCGGTGATGTTTGAGCACCTCGTAAGGTTTGGCTCGTAGGATGAGTAGCTCAAAGCCTTATGATTTGGAGCTGACATAGTCGAAGCTCTTTTGCCTATCGAGGGTAGCCTATTTAACCAGTTCTTTTCGAAGTAGATTCGAAGTAATGGTCTATGATTTTGTAGCAACGGTCGGGCGTCCTCGAGTCGCGTTAGTTTAGCTGGTGCATCCGTATGACCGTAGTCATTTATGTTTGGCCGGAGCTATTTTTGGTCCCGAGTATAGTTGATTAGGCATCTATATCGAGGGTATTCCTTTCTAGGGATCTTACAAATTTGATATATAACCTGAACTTCGGGATCGAGTTTATGCTTGTAGTAAGGTCTTACAAAATTTCCATGCCTTTGAGGTCTTACAGCTTGTTGATACTTGGTACAAGTATGATTCATGCCTTGCTTGAGGTTTTAATGTTTGTTGTTGCCTTATGTAGGTCTTACGAGACTAAGTTTGTCCGCTCGGGGTATTATGGCCTCGGGTTTTTTGCTGAATGGCGATTAGAGATATTCTCCGAGTCATCGAGCTCGTTTTGGCTTAAGAGTCGTTAGTTGTGAGCTTGGAATTGACTCTTTGAGGGCTTACGACTTTGGATATTCCAACCCTGAGGTCGTGCATTTTCTGAGTTTTTTGGTGCCAGTCTTTGAGTATTTAGGATGCTTTCTTTTTCGAAGATATTTTGTGATTTTTGTGCTGCCTCATCGAGGGCTTACTAGTCTGGAGTTTTGACCCTGAGATCGTGCGGTTGCCGAATTATCGACGCTAGTGTCCGAGTATTCAGGACATTTTTTGATGAAGGAATTGTTTTGGCAAAAACGCTGGGTTTTCTTTGGAGCATGAGTCATGTTGGCAGAAAGCATTCTTTGATTATTCGGCGCTAGTACATGTGCCTCCGCCATCGGGTTCTCGGATGTGCGGACACGGTTCATTTGACCATTTAGTCTGGTACATCATTTTCCCATTGGGACCCTGTTTGGCATTTCTTGGCTCTTCTGAGCGGATGATCTACCGAAAGGATGTCCTTCAGTGCTCGTGATTGATAGCAAAATAATCCTTGAAGACTTGTTGGATTCCCCTTAGGTAATATAGGTTTTTCCTCATTAAAAACCTTGCCGGCAAAACCCGCTTCAGGAAAAAAGCTCGATCGAAGGAAAAGAGTGCAGCGGATGGTTTTAAAACCTTTAGTTTTTTGAGCTGGGCCAACGTTTTCGACTCCTCTGATCTGGCGCCTGCATATGGGTTAGTGTAAACTAATGAAAAAGGGAGGTGCTCGTACCTTATCGTGGGATGCGCTGGCGACGTTCCGAGGTCTGGTGTGTTTTGTTGCTCGTAATGAGGACTCGGTACGGTCCTCCGTTGTGTTTAATCAGGCTTAGCCAAAGATGTAATTTGATTATCCTTCGGCTCCTTCGAGAGTGGAGATATTGGTACCGGTGCTACGTCATGCACCGTGAACATTTCCCTTGCCGTATGTTCTTCCCCGCGGACGGTTTTAATCCCATCTTTTGTTGAGCATTTCATCATCTGGTAGAGGGTGGACAGTACTGCTCTTATGCAGTATATCCACGATCGTCCAAACAAGGCATTGTACCTCATGTCTCCTTTAATGATGGAATTTAAGATTTTGGGTCATCCCAGCTACGCTAATCGGGAGAGTGATTTCTCATTTCGTTGTTTCGCTTGCCATGTTGAACCGTTAAGGACTCGAGTGGTGGGCACGATTTGATCCAGTAGTCCGAGCTACTCTATTACCTTTGACCTAATAATGTCGGCCGACCAACCTGGATCCATGAGTACATGTTTTATTTGAAACGTATTTATGAGGAAATAGATTACCAGCGCATCGTTATGAGGTTGGGACAAGGTCTCGGAGTCCTCCTCGCTTAATTTGAGGGCATCTTCGGGTACGTATCCCCAAGTTTGCTTTTCTCTGGTGATGAATATTTTTGTTCTTCTCCTCACATGTTCCCTGGGAGTGTCGATGCCCCTAAATATCATGTGGATAACACATTGTGGCTCGTTCACTTAGTTCTTCTTGGCCGCCTCTCTTTCTCGAAATTAATTTTTGGCTCGGTTACTCAAGAATTCTCTAAGATGACCCTTACTGAGTAACCTAGCTACTTCCTCTCGTAGCTGGTGACAATCCTCGATTCTGTGGCCATGCGTGTAGTGAAATTCGCAGACCAAGTTATGATTCCTTTGGGAAGGATCTGATTGTACAGGCTTGGGCCATCTAATATCCTTGATTTTGCTGATGGCGAACACGATGTCTGAAACATCAACATTGAAGTTGTATTCTGATTGGTGCGGTGCCCCTGTTAGCCCCGTGTTTCCGTCGAATCCGACTCTTTTAATGGGTCCCCGAGGATTCTGCCCTCGGTTGATCAGTCGATCATTACGAGGCGGCTTGCGTCTTGAGGCGTTTCTCCTATCTTCGGTGTATGGTTGATACCTTTCTCTATTTGGCTTTGATTCCTTTGCTAACAGCCTTATCATGTATACTGATCCCGAAGGGGTTCGTAATTGATCATCCCCGACCCTAATCTTCGACTGATATCGGTTGTAGACGTCCGACTAGGTTTCGGCAGGATATTCGATTAGATTTTCTTTCAGCTGCCTTGAGGCCACTGAACTTCACTCGTTCAGACCTTGAGTGAAGACCTATACCGCCCAGTCATCGGAGACCAGGGGTAGTTCCATTCATTCCGTTTGAAAGAGATATACAAACTCTCGCAGCATTTCGTTTTCCCTTTGCCTGATCTTGAATATATCGGACTTCCTCATTGCTACTTTGATTGCACCGGCATGTGCCTTTATGAAGGAGTCTGCCAGCATGGCAAATAAGTCTATGGAGTTGGGAGCTAGATTATAATACCACATCATGGCCCCCTTTGAAAGTGTTTCCCCAAACTTTTTCAGCAAGACAGACTCAATCTCATCGTCTTTTATGTCGTTACCCTTCACTGCGCATGTGTAGGCGATAACGTGCTCGTTGGGGTCTGAGGTCCTGTTGTATTTCGGAAGTTCTGGCATTCTGAACTTCTTTGGAATGGGTTTCAGAGCCGCTTCCTACGAGAACGGCCACTGCACAAACTTCCTCGAGTCTACGCCTTTCAGGACGGAGGCGCGCTCGGGATTTGGTCGACCCTGGAGTTGTAAGTTTCGGCCTTCTTGTCGTTGGCTGCTATCATTTTCTCGCCCAACTCGATCCTTCTAGTAAGATCCTTGAGCATTTTTACGATAGCAGGGTCGGCTATCAAATAATTATTGCTCAATCTCTCTGGTACCTGTTCGGTCGGAGGACTTGTTCCGGGTGCTAAGGTGCTAGGGCTTTTTGGGTGACTTTGTAGCTGAGCGATAGCCAGCTGTTGTGCCTGCAACATTTCAAAAATAACATGAAGTCTAAATTCATGTTCTTTCCGAGCTGGGGTTTTTTGGGCTTCCGATTGGTCGCCTTGTTGTATGCTCCTGTCGGTGTGTGAGGTTTCGTCGATCTGCTACGTGTCGCGCGAGTCTTCGTCGGCTGGAGTCGTCCCAAGTGTGTTTTTGGGGTTCCGTGGCGGTGCGCCAACAATCAGAACAGCCACACCGTTCTCCCCTGATTTTCGAGGTCGTCGTTTTCTACTCCGTTCATTGAGCCAGACATTTTGACATGAAATCGAAGATCTTGGACAAGAAAAAGTGTGAAAGATAACTTATGTTGTGTAATGAAACTAGCAAGAAAATAATCACTATTATTTTTAGCCCCACTGTGGGCGCCAAACTGTTTACCGTGAAAATGGTAATAATAATTAAATTTGTTGATGGGACTCTAAAAATACGTGATCTATTTTTATACTAGTTGTGGAGCAATTGATGCTATGTGTGTGAAGTTTAAGGGCGAGATGTGATCTAAAATAGAGTTGTAATCGAACCGATAGATAGTCGTTCAGGGCATAGAGCTAGTCAATTTAGGGCCTCGAGGTCGATTTTCGAGCTCGGGCTCGTGCTATTAGGGTCAGTAGGGGAAGGGCTAAGATATGTGATAATATTAAAGGAGGCTCTTTATGGCTAATGATAAGCAATAAATGAAGAACAAGTATAAAGATAATAAAATAGAGCAACAATATCTAGAGAGTGTATTAGAGAGAAAAGAGATATAGAGAGTTGTCATACATTTCGTATAGAGTGGTTAGAGCAACATCAGTCCCTTACAAAATAGTAAGAATTACCTTTATATAGAAGGGGGAAAGCTTATATGGTAAGGAATACATTAGTCGTAAAGGTATGGAGATGGGAAGGCTAGATGTGATACCCCGATTAGGGTTCAAAGTAGCCCGGCTAGGCTTGATCATACTTAGTCGTGCCTTAGGAACTCCCATTTTTAACCTAGCCTTGACCGATATTCTCTTCAGGTCGGGCGTAGATGAGCTCCGAGTAAAACGATTCGAGCGCATCTTTGCAGCCTCGAGGCTTTGAGGTAATCTTCCGAAATGCCTTAATGACGGAAAATCGGACCCTTCGATTCTGTCGTATACACATACTCACTAATAAAACCTGCATCGTAAAGTAGAAATAGAACTATACTGCGATATAACAGAAAAGAGTACACAAAACAAATATACAAAGCAATAACTAAGCAATAGAAGAGATCTCAATTTAACATTTTCCAATATCTCAACCAATCTTTTCCTTAGAACGAAAACAAATAACCACAATAGTCAATTGCACGGCAACCCCTTCATGCATTTATCTCATCCTCACCAAATATGCGTATAACAGTACCCATCAGATGGCAGAAATGCCAATAATAGTAATGACAAAGTAGGAAATTGATAACTAGCAATAATGTACGAGGATATACATATGGGCAATAATAATAGACTAGGCGGAAAGCATAGGAGTAATGACAACAATTAGCAAACAGGAACATAAACTTCAACTAACTAGCATGGTGGAGTCCTAAATATGGATATAATGAATAAGAGGGGAACACATGATCTTTATAAGTTATCAAGTAAAGGCATGAATGACTAACATGGTAGAAGGTTTGTACTAAAGTGCAACAAAATAGATACGATAAAGATGTAATTATGACAGTAGGAAGGAGGCATGGTATTTGCAGGTTTAGTAAGTAGAAGGAATTAGCAACACAATCACAATTAAGATAGAAGACAAGGACATGGCATTAATGACAAGTCACATAAGAACTATAAATACAACAATAACAGCTCAATGTAACAGCATGAACAAACACACAAGGAAAAGATGTCATAATATAATGCATGTTCCTCGTCCTTACCTGCACGAAAACACCCATCATGCCATGAACTCATGATAAATTAAAAGCATCATAACATTAATAAAATGGCACGTCATCACCCTTTGTCCTTTTACTCTCTATTGATATGGAACGACGTCACCCCTCGTGCTTTACACTCACATAACATGGCATGGCATCACTCTTCGTGCTTTACACTCTCATAACATGGAACAGCATCACCCTTCGTGTTTTACACTCTTCCTTACCAAGCATATGTGTATCAATGGAAAACAAGGAAGGAAGCATAAATATCATCAAGCAGAGTGTTTAAATGAATATTCCAAATGAATCCCAATCACAATTTTCAAGCCGACAATAGTTCAATAAACCCTCAAGAACCTTATTATTCAAGTATTTCAACAAATATCACGAATGATCGACAACACGAGTATAGAATCTAGTATCTCAAGAATATCGGCGGCAGCAATGTATTAATGATTAAGCATAGTGATGACCGAATTAGACACATCAATATTTTCTCAGAATTCCGTCAAATTTTAATCAACTTATAATAAACTAAATCTTGGTTTCTAACATTTAATTCTATATTCTTATATCTATTAGTAAAGTAATACATGAAGTGAGAAGGTCACTAATCCTACAAGGCACAATTCATAGTATAATCTATCCCCGAGCATGATTAACCCTGGCACATGCATATATGTTCATCACCTAATATATGTATCACCCCCGCATGTAGCGAATAATGTAAAATAGTGGTAAAAATTCCCTCAAAAAAGTTAGGCAAGACACTTAACTCAAACAAGCCAAATCGATACACTAGAAGCACTATCCCATTCAAATCATCCTCCGAACGGCTTGAAACTAGACAAAAGCAACTCAAAATCATCAAATAATGCCATAATAAGCAAACCCAATCGATAAACTTGGGCCCGCACCTCGAATCCTGAAAAAAATTATGAAATCCAATAACCCGTTGAATTACGAGTCCAACCATACTAATTTCACTCAAATCCAACTCCGAATCGATGTTAAAACCTCAAATTTTCAATTTAGAAAAATTTAGACAAAAACCCTAACTTTCTCTTTAAAAATCATAATCCAAATGCGAAAATTGAAAATATATATATATATATATATATATATATATATTCATGAAATATAATCAAAACCTAGTAGAGAATACTTACACCGATCATTGTGGTGAAAATCGCCTCCAAAATCGTCTAAATCCGAGTATAGGGTTTAAAATATGAAGGAATGAGCTAAAATCCCCAAACTCCAACTCTTAACCCAGCTGGAGATGTCGCATTTATGACCAAAAGTTTGTAATTGTAGAGAGTTCGCAATTATGACCACATGTTCGCAATTGCAGAGTTCGCAATTGCGACCAGGGTTCACAATTGTGACCAGGGTTTGCAATATCTACCAGATGTTTGCAAATGTAGAGTTCACCATTGCAACAAAAGGTTCGCAATTGTGAAGTACAAACACCAGCAAACCCAAACTTCACCGAAACGATCCGAAACCACCCCGAAATTCATTCGTAACCTCCCGAACACAAACCATATATGAATTTCAATCATAAAATATGCTACGTATCTGCTTGCCTCAAAACACCGAAAAGAGGTCGTCTTGACGCAATATTGACCATGGTCAAACTCTAAATTACTTAGCTTAACTAGTCTCTACACCAATGATCCAAAATACACCCGAGCCCCTTGGGAATCCTTCAAGTTATAACAATAAGTCCCAAAATGTTACACGGACCTACTAGAGGCATCAAATCTCACATAGCAATATCAGAACGATGAATTTCTCCTCAACTCAAAATAGATGAACTTTCAACTTTCAACTTCCACAACTTGCGCCGAAACATATCAAATCAACCGGAATGAACTCAAAGTTTGCATACAAGTCCCAAATGACATATCGAAGCTATTTCAATTCCCAAAATCACAATACGAATCTGGTATCGTCAAAGTCAACTTCTGGTCAAACTTATGAACATTCCAAATCTTAAATTTCCAAATTTCACAATTATTGCTGAATCCTTCTAGAAACATCCAAATGAAAATACAGGCATACGCCCAAGTCCAAAATCACCATCCGGACCTAACAGAACCATCAAAACTCCAATCCGAGGTCAAATACTAAAAAGTCAAAATTGGTCAACTTTTCCAACTTAAAGCTTAAATCTTGAAATTCATTCTTCCAAATTGAGTCTGAATAACTTGGAAACCAGAGCTAATGATTCACATAATACATCATACGGGGATACTCATGGCCTCAAACTAACGAGAAAAGTGCAAATGCTCAAAACGAACGATCGGGTCATTACATCCTCCCCCACTTAAACATATGTTCGTCCACGAACGTGCTAGGAGTCATTCCAAAGCTATCAAATCACAGTGTAATCCTACCATGCACATACCTGGGGGTGATCCCACGTCACCCCGATCCATACAAGCCTGCGAACACAACATAATTAGAGATCATTACTTCAACCTTGGTCCTTAAACATTAGAACCCAATCTCCAATATCTAAAATTCAATGCAAGACTCGAATCTCCCATCTTCCCACTATATAAGTCTAAAGAAGTGGTGCCAAGCCATAACCATAACCCAAGAAGTAATCATATGATATACCTCATCACTCGGATACTCACAGCAACTGCTGACCACCATGGCTGCCCAAAACAAATTGGGTACCTGAAGTAAATCTCATATCAAATAAAACCTTGTTCAAAACCTCTGTAAACTGTTGTTGATGAAAGAAACATGCAGAATCTCTTAACCACTCATTTGATCAATAAGCCAAGAAGTTTACTCGTCTGACCAAGGCCATTGCCCAAATCCTTAGCGGAAATATGGTATCATTCTTCAAAAATTCCTTATCCTAATATGATAGTATAATTCTAAGGTCTAGAAACCACATCTCAGCTAATACAAGCAGCCCAACCGACAAGCCTCGCCAAAAACCATATAGAGCCCCACACAACGTGGTCCAGTACACCAACAAGTAATAATTCAAACATGACAACCAATAGTAAGAATGTTAAATAAGAAGGTTATTAAGCAAGTTATGCAAGTGGGGTAATTTTAACATTTACCTATGAACTATTTTCAACAAAGTTAAAGCAAAAATACACGAAGTAAGCATCAGGAGTTACATTTCATCACGGTACCGTTGCAGCGCACAACCCGATCCCATCATATCAAACCACATAGGGTACCATCGAGCTATAATACTCGGGCTCACTGATCACATGTGCGTCAACCTCAAACATAATAGAGTGCACAAAATATAACTATGGGAAAATTATTAGGAGCAAACAATATTGAGAAGGACAAGCACAACTATTGTATCATAAACAAATCAACATCACGAAGGTCGTCTCATCCATAATGCCATGAGGCCTAAACTGAATCACAATATGCATGCGAAGAGTTATGAAACCCTCAGAACCTGTCATAGCATAAGAGAGAAATACATAACATAGACTAGGGCACGAATAGAATCTATTCCTCCCGATGATATACCTATGGTAACAGCTGCATAGGAGAAAGCAAATCCAAACTGATACAGGATGCACATCCTCATTAGGCTCTTAAATAATTCCCAAACAAGATTCCGATCATTCCCGAATAGGCAAATAACCTTCCACAAGACCATATCAACCTTTCCATAACACATACCATCAATCACCCAATCCTCTACATTCCTTCGCAAGTCGCTATCAAGGAATAGTCTTCCAGCAAGAACATCTAGTCTCTAAACCTCTTTGTATACAATCAAAACCAGGGAAGGTCGATTTTAAGGCTTCTATGGCATTTTAAGCTCAGCCTCGATGGGCTCGAAGAAGTTTAAGGCTCATCCCCAAAGCACTCGCCTCGAGAGGGCATATCGAAGAATCATCACAGCGTACCTCGAGGATGCATGAAAATTGATGTTCGTCATGGAAAGGTGGGAGATTCCCGAGGGCACGTGATCAGAACTGATAGAGTCTACGAGAAATAGTACAAATCCGTACTAAGCCATTATACAACTGTACCAATAGCATTTCTTTGTCACTATTAGACATGTACTATGTTGGGATCCCCCCTCCTATATAATGGGTACCTTTATCATTTTGTAAGGACACATGAATATTAAATACATTAGAACATTCTATGCTTTTCTTACCTAAACACGCTCAACAATCACTCTAAAGATTTATTGCTTGTTCATTTATTGTTCATTTGTTGTTCATTAATAGTTCTTCATTTATTGCCCATTATTTTGTTGCTGAGGAACAGGATCATGAACAGGTTCCTTCAAGGAATTTATTTCAATTCCTCTTTGATTAGTTCCCCCTGTCAGGTTGCCCTATATGGAAGAACCTGTTCCATCACCTGTTCCTTTTGTTGGTTCCACTTTGACCTTAGTTGATGCTTCGGTCAAGTCCTTTACTAATCCAATGGCTTCATCTTCATGTTCCTGTCTCTCAAAAAGAATGTTAGTTTCATAAAATACTACATGCACACTTTCTTCTACACACAAAGTTCTTTTGTTAAATACTTTATATGCTTTGCTATGTTGAGAATGTCCCAAGAATACTCCCTCATCACTTCTGGGATCAAACTTACCTAGGAGTCTTTTCCATTATTGTGCACATAGCACTTGCAACCAAATGCCCTAAGATGGGATATATTTGGTTTTCTCCCTTTAAGTAACTCATAGGGAGTCTTCTCTACTAGAGGTCTGGTCATGCATCTATTGATTATGTAACATGCAATGTTTACAGCCTCTGCCCATAAGCTTTTAAGCAATTTACAAGAAAGCAACATGGTTCTAGTCATGTCCTCAAGAGTTCTATTCTTCCTTTTAACTACTCAATTCTGTTGAGGGATCCTAGGGGCAGAGAAATTATGATCTATACCATTTTCATCACAGAATTCAGCAAACTTGGAATTTTCAAATTCAGTTCCATGATCAGATCTAATGGATGCAAGTTTATTTCCTAATTGTTTTTGAGTTTTTCTAACAAATGCAGTACACATGTCAAATGCTTCATCTTTGGAGGTTAGAAATAGAACCCAAGTAAATCTAGAATAATCATCAACAAGCACCATCACATATTTCTTTCCACCCCTGCTCATGGTTCTCATTGGATCACATAGATCCATATGGACCAGTTCTAACGACTTGGTTGTACTTACCATTTTCTTGCTTTTGAAGGATGATCTTACCTGCTTCCCCCTTGCACATGCCTCACAAACTTTGTCTTCCTTGAACTTGCTATTAGGTAACCCTATCACCAAATCTTTAGAGACTAATTTGTTAAGTTGATTTAGATTTGCATGACCAAGTCTTTTGTGCCACAGGAGGGGATCATTAACCAACACACTCAAGCAAGTGAGTTCATTTTTTGAGAGAGTAGAAAAATCTGCAATGTAAATATTGTTAACTCTTTTTCCCTGCAAAACAATCTTGTCAGTGGTAAGGATAATCATAAAGCATTTGGTGGAGGTAAAAGCCACAAGGTTACCTCTGTCACATAATTGTGACACACTTATTAGGCTATATTTCAAGCCATCTATCAGGTAGACATTCTCCATGGAATGAGAATCTGTCTTTCCTACCTTTCCAACCCCAATGATCTCACCTTTCTTTCCATTACCAAAGAAGACATTACCTCCTTTTAAGTTCTCAAGTGAAAGGAACTGGTCCTTGTTCCCAGTCATATGCTTTGAACAACCACTATCCATATACCATATTTGGTTGCATCCTTTCACTTGGACCTACAAAAGAAATCAGGGGTTAGTCTTAGGAACCCAAACTAGTTTGGGTCCCTTTCTATAGGCAAAATGATAAATCAAATTCCTTCGTGCCCATCCAGGCAGCTTAATTTTCTCTTGAACAAATGCTTTGTTCTTTTGACTGGCCTTTTCTTTTGCATTACATTCATTTTTGTAATGGCCGGTCTTGCCACAGTGTGTACATATTTTATTTTCAGGAAGTGTGAGGTACTTGCTTTTAGGGTCCCATTTTGGAGCTTGAGTCCCATAGCCAAGTCCTCTTTTCTTGCTACTGTGATGCTCTTGCAGCCAAAAGAGTGCATCAGAAGCCTTGTTCCACTTACAAGTTCTGTCTAGTTCATGTTTCACCTTTCCTAGATCTTCCTTTAGGACTTTGATGAATTCATCTTTCTTATACAATTCATCTTTCATTTTTCCCAAATTCTCTTCTAGAGTGAGATATGTGTGATCAGCTTTCTTCTTTCCTATTCCTAGTTTCAGTTTTAAGTTTTTAGATCTAAGTTCTAGGACACTGTTATCAATTTCAAGAACCTGGTTCTTCAACTCAGCATTTGTGTTATCACTCTCATTAGCCTTAGACTCTAGACTTTTGCATTTTGCTTTTAGGATCACACATTCCCTAGACAGAACTTCCTTCTCATTGTTAATTATCTCAAACTCATCAACGAAGTCTAGTAATAGCTCATCCAATCTTTCTTTAGACAAAAATTTAATCTTGTCTTTGAGATGAAGAATACTTACCTCTTGTTCATCATCTCATTCTCCGATGGCCATTAGTGTTTGCTCTTCTTCAGCTTCATCTTCTGAGTCTTCATCTGAGGTTTCTCCCCAAGCAGCAACCATAGCCTTGGTTGATCCTTTGTTCCTTTTTGGTTGAACCTGTTCCTTCTTTATGCTCTTTCATTCAGCCCTCTCTTTCTTCCACTCATTTTCCATTGAGGGAAGTTCTTGATCATATAGTCAGTCTTACAACACTTGTAGCATCCATCATTGGTCTGTTTCTCAGGAGCTCTTGACTTGTTGAAGGTTGTACCTCTTGAAGAACCCTTTCCTCTCATCAGGTACTTTTTGAAATCTCTAGTGATCATAGCCATCTCATCATCTTCTAGATCTGAACCTTCAGCAATTCTGAGAGCTAAGTTTCTCTCCTTCTTAGGTGCATCCATCTTCATGGTTTGCCTTCTCAATTCATGTGCAGTGAGGTTTCCAATTAGTTCATCCAACCTAAGGGTAGCAATATTTTCTGATTCCTGAATAGCAGTAATTTTGCTTTCCCATGAGACTAGCAAAACCCTTGTTAAGATTTTCTCAACCTTGTCTTCTTCAAGAATAATTCTTCCAAGAGATTTAAGTTCATTTGTCAGTGTAGTGAACCTAGTATACATCTTTTGAATTATTCCTCCTTCCTTATACTAAAATTTTCATATTGAGAATACAGCAGTGTTCCTCTGGACCTCTTCACTTGAGGTGTTCCTTTATGAGCCACTTGCAAGGTGTCCCAGATTTCCTTAATAGTGGTACAGCTTGGAATTCTGCTGTACTTATCAGGACCTAGTCCACACATAAGCCATTTCTTGGCTTTAGCATTTTTCTCCCACTTCCTCAGGTCATCAGCAGTGCAGTCAGCTCTTGTCTTTGGCATATCAACTCCTTCGGCATTCTTCTTTTTGGTTGCTAGGGGACCATCAGTGACTATGTCCCAGAGTTCATAGTCTTCCCCTATGATGTGATCTCTCATCCTGTTCTTCTACCAAGAATAGTACTGACCATTGAAAAGTGGAGTCCTAGCAGTGGATTGCCCTTCTTAGTTCCCAGGTGGTGCACTCATGTTGATCTTCTCCTAAGGTGTTAGCCTCTTCAAGGAGAACCTGCTCTGATACCAATTGATGGTCTAAACGTCAATACCATATAAGAGGGAGGGTGATTTGTGTGGTACCCAATTTTCACTCGAGAAGAACCTGGTTCTTCTAGGTGTACTTACTACTACTGTTTGCGGAATTAAGAGTACATAAAATAAAGAACACGGATATTTTTACGTGGAAAACACTTGGCTCAAAAGGTGAAAAAACCATGACCTACAACTTAGTAGGATTTTGCCCAAACTTCCACTAAAATCACTGAGCCAAAAAAGCATTTACAAAACTCTTATAAACCTAAGGATTAAACTCTAATCCTAGTATGGCACACAGCCTCAACTGTTGCGACACCTTCAAGTTAACTCTAACTTGAATACTCAAAGTACCTAATACAATTGCTTCTATGAAAGCTGGAAAGGTACAAGTTTAAACCACCTACTACAATTGAACTAGAATAAGAATAAACACAATGGAATTGGTTATTCTATCTTGTCCAAGTAGCTTCAGGAATGCACACTTTACTCTCAAATATATTGCTTGCAAAATTTCCTTGCTCTTTTGCTCTAAATTTAGTTTAACTTCTGCGTTTGTGCAATACCTGTAAAAGAGAACAATCACTGTAATTTAATGAGTTAGTAATCAGAGTTTGATTGAGACTCAATTTTTGATCTTCCATCAAATTTGAGTCCTTGAACAATACAAACTCCAACCTTATCCTTTATCCGGATTGTGTCCTCTTCCCATGAGAAGACTTTCTCTCCTCATCCAATATGCAACCTTTTCAATTAGTTCATGAGATATTGCTGCTTGATCACTGAGACTTATCTCCTTCACGTGTATCTCACATGTCTAGGTTGATAAATATTGTGCCTCACATGAACATGATGGACCTGGTCCATGACTGAGTTCATTTGTCATTATACAAAACTAAATTCACCTGAACTTGGGCCAACAGTACTTTATCTGTATTAACGTCCCTTTTGCCTGGGGACGTTGTTTTTCATGATCGTAGGTCCCGATAAACAGGTTGAGAGTCTTCTTAGTAAGATATAGCTTAGCGAAAGGTGTTGGTTCACTTCACTTGCTCCGGGGTTGCCTATTTTATCAGTATGATTTGGACATGTATTGATTGGTAAGGCAGGGTCCTGCCCCGACCTTTATGACGTTTATGTACTCTTAGAGGCTTGTAAACAGATTTTATGTATAGGGATACTTGTAGGGCCTTGTCGCTCATGTTTGAATGTACAAATGATCATGTCGGCCTTATAGGCCCGTATGTCACATGTATAAGTTTGTATATCATGTTGAGTCGTCCTATGTCTAGTATTCCCTTATGTTTTATTTTGGTTATCTCATGACGGCCCTTCTGGCCCATTTACCCATGATAGTGCGATAAGAAAGATACGTTATATTGTTAATCGGTTGATTAAGGCATCGAGTGCCCGTCGTGTCCCTCTGATTTGGGTTGTGACACAATCCCCGGCTATGGCGCCAAAATTTGACGATCGCAGAACACACACTTAAATTGTGCTTGCTAGTCAAATAGTATAGTATAATATCATGTCCGCAGGGATTGGATTTAAATAGTATTCTCATAGTTTATATCTTGATTGTTATCCAGGAGGATCTACATTTGAGATTTATGTGACTAATAATAAATTTTAACTAAGAATCTAAAATCTACAACTATTGACTTGTGACTGTCGAAACAAGGAATAAGCAATTAAGGATATCAGTCGGAGAGGATAGGGTTTTGATAGGATAGATGCAAGAAAATTATTCGGGATCTAACTCTAGATAATTCACTTCCAATGTTCGAGTGCGTATCTCAAATTCAATCAATTATTAGTTCAAAAGTTTAGTAAAAACTCCTCTCTCGATTAAGGCTTAACCTCACAAGATGAACCAATTTAAGCACCATGAAGGTATGTAAGAATGCATAGTGGATTTGTCTTTAGGAAAACCTTTTTCGATTATTTTCCTAACTGGGTTTAATCAGTGATTCAACTAGCCTCTTTCAATTACTTAGAAGAATCTATGAACTCAACCAATAATATAATGCAAAGATATCACAAGTTATGCCTCTTTCGATTACAAGAACTAGTAAATATAGATGGAACAATTAAGTCTTCCACAATGATTCAAATACATAAAAATAGAGTTATAATCCACAAAAAGTTATCAATACACCAAATTCATCAAACCCTAAAAGGAACTATTCCATAGACATGGAGAAGTTCTTTACAAATATAACTGAAATATAGGAAAACATAAATTCAATCCAAACTCGAGTCTTGTTGCTTGTGTTCTTCCCAAGCCTCCTTAGCCTCCTTTGGTCAAAAATGTGTCAAAAGTCCCAAAAATAATATTTACTGGTGTATTTAACCCATCCCTCAATAAACCCCAGACAAAATTACCCTTTTTAGCGGAAATAGGAGGTTACTCTAACATTGTTGTGCTATCATGCCACGCCCGTGCAGCACGGTTGTGGGAATCCAGAATGTATTGCAAAATCATTTCTTGTCATATTTTGCACTATGGCGCAGCCGTGCAAATTTTACAGAGTATTGAGTTTTTTTTTCACTTTGCAGGAAAATTGCACTAGCGCTATGAGGCCCACGGTGCAGTAGTGCAATTTTTTAGAGTGAATTCGTTTTCTTAGTTTTTGACATCCAAACTTGGTCTTTGACCCCGAACATGTTCCCAACGTAATTGCTTTGGTTTCTACTCAGACTTCAAAGTTCCAAATAGCTCAAATTAGCTCCACAATGTCTACATATCCTACAAGGCATAAAGCACATAATAAGTGAAAAAACACTACCAATTAAATCTCAAAACAAGTAAAGTGCAGTGAATTAGAGTGCAATAAGCAACTAAAATACGGGATTGCCTACCATCAGAGCTGACTTCCCAAGCTCTACGAATGCGGCCATATATTTGACGGTGCAAAGAACAAATTATGTCTGCTTCTAAATTATCTTACGCGAACGCAAAGAGTTGTTCACGATCGCGATGAACAACATTAGACACCAGCAAAACAGCAGTCCAAGATTAGAGAAAATGGCACGTAGCCCATCCGAAACACACCTAAAATTCTGGGGACCCTGTCCAAACATACTAACCAATCCCAAAACACAACACGAACTCGCTCGAAGCCTCAAATCACATCAAACAAACCCAATATCATGAATCGCACATCAATTCAAGCCTAATGAACGAATTAGCTTCCATCTTCTAAAACTAATGCTAAAACATATCAAACCAATTCAGAATGAGCTCAAATTTTGCATGCAAGTCCCGAATGATACAACGGAGTTGCACCAACTATCAAAATTAAAATCTAAACCTGATATCAATAAAGTCAACTTTCGGCCTAAACTACCAACCTTCCAAACCTTCAACTTTCCAACTTTTGCCAAAAAAATATCAAATCAACTTACGGACCTCCATATTCAAGTCTGAATGTACGCCTAAGTCTAAATTCACCATACAAACTATTATAATTATCAAAATACCATTCCAGATTCGTCTATACGAAAGTCAAACTTCAATCAATTCTTACCACTTAATCTTCTAAAACAAGAATCATTCTTCCAAATCAATCTCGAATCGCTTGAAATCCAAAAACGACCACATACAAAAGTAGTATTAATACACAATACGAAGCTACTCGAAACCTTAAATCACCAAACGGAATGTAGAATCTCAAAATGATCAATCGAATCGTTACAGTTAGGCATCGTCATAACCCTATGGGCTGGGATTTTGGGTCATGATACAGTTCCCCTTGGTCAACCAGTGGCATGCGACCAGTTTAGCCTATTAATATTTTGTTGGACCAAAACTAGGAGAAATTCAAAAATAAACAGATTTACAAGTGATCGTCCAAAAATAGCCCAGTTTCAAAGGTAATCAAAATTTAGCCACTTTTCATGTAAAGATAAATCTGAGCGAAAACACTATTCAAAACCTAGAAAATAGGCTAGTATATTATGCTGGAGTTCCAACATAAGTATACTTGAACTCCAGCATATTATACTAGAGTTCCAGGATAAGTATGCTGGAACTCCAGCATAATATGATGGAGTTCCAGCATAAGTACACTATAACTCCAGCATAATATATTGGAGTTCCAGCAAAGTATATCGGTCCAGTATAATATGTTGGAAGTTCATACGCAATTGCTCGAATCTCCAGAATATTATGCTAGAACTTTTCGTGTGTCGGAGTTCCAGCATAATATGCTGGAAGTTCATACACAGGTGCACCGAACTCTAGTATATTATGCTGGAACTTTTCATGTGTAGGAGTTCCATCGTAATATGCTGGAAGTTCATACACATGTTCACCAATCTCCAGTATATTATACTAGAATTTTTCATGTTGTAGCAAAATAGTGGTTATTTTTTATTAACTTTGCAAATGCTGTTAGAGTATTAGATAAAGGTTGATTTTGTATTTGGGCCATTATTGTAATTAGAATTGACCCATGTTGTAATTGGGTCACCGGGTCAAGGCCCACTATTTATAAGTGACTCTCTCTATTGTAAAGACTAACTATTCATTCTTCAGCTCAATAAATATCTGCTTCTCTCAAAGTTTCTATCAACTCATGAACTTTGCTTTAGTTTTGTCATTTCTTCTCTTAATTTCTATACTTAACATGGTATCAAAGCATAGATCCTTGTAGATCGTCTCACTTGCTTCCTATCGATGTTAACATTTTTTATTTTTATCGAGTTTTGGTTTTGATTGCTTTTACACTGGATTAGGGTTTAGGTTGGAGTTTCATCAGATACTTTTGTCGTATTATTGTTGTTTTTACTGGATTTTAAGTTTCTGTGGACGTTTTTACTAAACCTGGGTGATTTTCTACGTTTTTCTTGTCGGTATCTTGTTACGCTGACGGAAATTTTATTTACAAGGTTGTTCTCTTTCCGGTTGCAAAAGAAAGGGGTAAATCAGTTTCTTCTTCATATCCTATAAATTTGTTCATTTTCTTTTTTTGATATTTTCCTTTAAATGACGAACGATAATCCTGCTGTTGCACCTTCCTCTTCCTCTGTTGCATCTCGTACTATGTTTCATGAGGATGACTTTACACATCTGTGTCATCCACTGTATGTGCACCCATCAGATGTGCTGGTAACCTTCTTGATTTCTAGTCTGTTTGATGGAACCTGCTATGGCAGCTGGAGGAGGAACATCTTAGTTTCTCTTTCCATTCATAATAAACTTGATTTTATCAATGGTACTTCTACAAAGCCACTTCTGGGCTCTCCTCTAGCATGCTGGCAACGATGTAATGATCTTGTGGTGTCATGGTTGGTTAATTCTATGTCAAAAGAGATATCTCGTAGCGTAGAGTATTCTGAGTATGCTAAGGATAATTGGTGTAAATTAGAGGAGAGATATGGTAAGGCTGATGGGGCAAGAGTTTTTGAGCTAAAGAAAGATTTAGCACATATATCTCAAGGGTCCTTAGACATAGCTTCTTATTTTAACAAAATCAAACAACTTTAGGATAAGATAGCATCTTATAAAGTCAGAGTTTCTACTTGTGGGTGTAAAGCTGCTGAGGATGAAGAGCAGAAGGTTTATCAGTTCCTTATGGGCCTGAATGATACCTACATTCAAACTCGCAACAACATTCTAATGATGAAACCACTTCCATCTGTTGGAAATGTGTACAGCATATTATTGTCTGATAAGAAGTAGATGCAGGTATCTTCTGCCTCCCAATTCTCCACAAAATCTCCTTCTTTCAATGTTGGGACTTCTAAGCTTCCATTTCCCTCCAAGGTTTCTTTTGAGGCTCCCAAGACTTTTCATACCTGCAAATATTGCAAGAATCCTTGACATTCTATAAACAAATGTTATAAGTTGCATGGATATCCTCCCAATTTCAAGTTCAACAAAGGACATCCCCCTTGCAGAACTGCTGCACATGTTGAGCTTGAATCCCATGGTAGTTCCTCTGTGCCTGGTGGTTCTGATGGTCCATTTTAGCATGAGGAGTCATCTATGATACCTGGCCTTACCAAGGATCAATACTCCCAGCTGATGATCTTATTACAACAATCCCAAATCTCTGCTTCCCCACATTCTGCACCTCTCTTGTCTTTTGCCAACTTTGCTGGTAAGCTCATGCCTTATGAGGGTGTTTCTTATGGAGCTTGTATTTTGTCTAGTGTGAATGGTATTATTTGGATAATAGATTCCGGAGCTACTAATCATATGACTTTCATTAGGAGTTTACTTTTTTATACAATTACTCTTCCTATTTTCTACCTTGTATCTCTCCCAAATGGGTACAAAGTAAAGGTTACCAATGTTGGTTCTGTAGCTTTATTCCCTGACTTAATTCTTCATAATGTTCTTTACATCCCTAGTTTCAAACATAATTTCATAATTGTCCAGAAGCTTTTGTCTCATTGCGATGATGTTGTACAGTTTATCAAGTCTGCTTGCACTTTCCAGGGCACTTCAGTGAGGAAGCCAGTGGTGCTTGGTAGACTGGACAATGGACTTCACAAGCTATTTCAGCATGTGACTTCTCCTGTTCAGTCTGTTAATGTCAATTCTTGTTCTTCTGTTGTTTCTTGTTTACCTGTAGTGTCTGATAATGTTGTTGTTGACAATTCATCTATAAATATCATGGTTGATTCAAATAAAGTGGATAACTAATTCTGATGTTGTTTGGCATTATAGACTTGAACACATTCCCTTTTCCAAATTGAAACTTATTTCTGGTCTTGATGATGGATTGTCTTTCACATGTCCCATTTGTCCATAAGCAAGACATATTAGGCTGCCTTTTCCTAACAGTTCTACTCAGTCCACTCATTCTTTTCAGCTTATTCATATAGATACTTGGGTTCCTTACTCCACTCCTACTCATTCTGGCTCTAAATACTTCCTTACCATAGTAGATGGCTATACTAGGGCTACCTGAACACATCTGATAGGGAAAAAGAGCAATGCTTTTGATTTGTTAAAGGCTTTTATTTCTATAGTTGAAACACAGTTTCAAACTAGAGTTTAGACTGTGAGAAGTGATAATGCTTTAGAGCTAGGATCCTCTTCTTCTGGTTCTCTTTTCTTTTCTGAAAAAGGGATCATTCATCAAACCTCTTTTCCTCACACCCACAACAAAATGGTGTAGTTGAAAGAAAATATAGGCATTTGTTAGAGACATCTAGGGCTCTTTTGTTTCAATCTCATCTTCCTATTAAATTTTGGGGTGATTGTCTCCTTACTGCCACTTATCTGATAAATAGATTCCCTTCACCTCTCCCTAAGCACAAGAGTCCCTATGAGTTACTTTTTGGCAAGGCTCCTGTATATTCACACCTTAGATCCTTTGGGTGTCTTTTCTACTCAACTGTGCCTAAACCCCATAGAGATAAGTTTCATCCTAGGTCTATCCCATGTATTTTTCTTGGATATCCTTTTGCCAAAAGGGTTATAAACTTTACAATTTTTAGAGATGTGATTTTCCATGAACACATTTTCCCATTTTCCAAGTCTTCTACTATCTCATCCCCTATCTTGCCCTCTCATCTCATTCCTGGCCATTTCTTTAATGACTCATCTTCTCGTTTATCTTCTTCTGTTCCTGTTTCTTCTTCCCAATCCTCTACTTCTCCTTCTTCTATTTCATGTTCCCCTAATCTCACTCCTTCTCTTTCGCTTAGATCCTCTTCCCATTCTGTTCTTCCCTCATCTCCTCCTCCACTTAGAAGATCCGGTAGGCCTCGTACCGTTCCTGCTTATCTTCTGGATTTTTTATGTCCTACCTTTACTCCTTCTATTTTTGTCCATCTTTCTTCTAGTTCTAAGTCTCTTTCTTTCAATGCAACCACTTCACAGCTCCACATTCCTGAACCCTACAATTACTCTCAGGCTGAGAAAGGAGTTTGAGGCTTTGAAGGCTAATAGAACTTGAGATATTATTGAGTTACCCCTGGTAAGAAGCCTATAGGCTATAAATGGGTATACAAAGTAAAATATAGGCTCTTCCTTTGGATTTCAAGCTACTCAAGTCCCTCTATGATTTGAGACAGGCTTCCAGACAATGGTATGCTAAATTGTCTCAGACCCTTTGTTCTAGAGGATATTCTCATTCTTGAAATGACTACTCCCTATTTACTAGGGGTTTTGGCTCTTCCTTGGTCATTTTAGCTATGTATGTGGATGATATCATTCTTGCTGGGGCTGGTTTGCCTAAGATTTCCTCTTTAAAAGGGTTTCTGCATGAACAATTCAGGATTAAGGACCTTGGTTCTTTTAATTATTTTTTGGGAATTGAGGTTCTTTATTCTAATTTTGGGGTACTTCTTCATCAAAAGAAGTTCATCCATGACTTATTAGAGTCATTTGCTTCTTCTAATTCTTCTACTACTGTTTGTCCCCTTGCTATCAATGAGAAATTAAAGGCTTTTGTTGGTGATCCCTTGCCCAAACCGGAGGAGTATAGATGCTTGGTGGGCAAGTTGAATTTCTTAACACACACAAGGCCTGATATTAGTTTTGCAATTCAACATCTTAGCCAATTCTTGAAAACTCCTTGTGTGCCTCATATGCAGGCTGCTTTACATCTTTTGAGGTATTTGAAAGGGACTTCTGACTTTGGTTTGTTCTTCAGTAACTCTCCTGATATTTCTTTAAAGGTTTATTTTGATAGTGATTAGGCTTCTTGTGCTGATAGTAGAAGATCTATTACTGGCTTTTGTGTGTTTCTTGGTGATTGTTTAGCGAGATGGAAATCTAAAAAGCAGCATGTGGTCTCTCTTTCTTCTACTGAATCTAAATACATGGCCATGAGTAAAGTTGTTGCCGAGGTTACTTGGCTTTCAAGATTGTTATATGATTTTGGTCTTCCTTCTTCTTCTCCAATTCAGTTGTTGCTGAGGTTACCAGGCTGCTTTGCACATTGCCCGCAATCCACTATTTCATGAGAGGACTAAACATATAGATCTGGACTGTCATTTCGTAAGAGGAAAAATTGGTGATGGGTTGATTAATTTGGGTCATGTGTCCAGCGATGCTCAGGTTGCTGATATTCTTACCAAGGCCCTTCCTGGGCCTGCTCATCACTTTCATCTTTGCAAGTTGGGGATTCTTTCACCCTCCAATTTGAGGGGGCTGTTAGAGTATTAGATAAGGGCTGATTTTGTATTTGGGTCATTATTGTAATTAGAATTGGCCCATGTTTTAATTCTTTGTAATTGGGTCACCAGGTCAAGGCCCACTATTTATAAGTGACTCTATTATAAAGACGGACTATTCATTCTCCTACTCAATATAGAAATATCTGCTTCTCTCGAAGCTTCTCTCAACTCATGAACCTTGCTTTAGTTTTGTCATTTCTTCTCTTAATTTCTGTACTTAACAAATGCTAGCTATTTTTCAATTATCAGTCCGAAAACTAGCTAGCCCGTACTATTATCACCTCTATTTCGGCCAGTTTCCAGCCCTGCCCAACCCTTTGACACCTTTATCTTATACTGCAACCATTGGTGGGGAATAAGAGTGGCACACCGGCGAGTCGGGCCGGATATAGTTCGATCAAAAATCGATAATGAAAAATGGATAAATTATCCGACTCGATCCATATTTAATACAGATAAAAAAACGGGTTAACCGGCGGATATTATGGGTAATCATATCCATGACTTCTTGCATATGATCATTTTTTAGAGAATTCTTAGTCTCCCTAATTTGAGGAACCCTCCATTTGAGGCTTTACAAATGTAAAAGTTAGACCTATTGGTTATCCATTGGTTATCCATTTTCTAAATGGATAATATGATTTTATCCATATTTGACCCGTTTTTAAAAAGTTCATTATCCAACTCATTTTTTATGGATAATATGGGTGGTTAACTATTTTCTTTGACCAATTTGACACCCATAGTGGTGAGTAAAACCAATCTGTTAAACCTTGGACATATTAGTTTCAACCACCGACGATATTGCTATTATTAGCTTGACCATCTACCTTCTTTTCAGAATTTAAGCTCCGCCATCATGCTTATTGTCGAGCGAAGCCATGTGCCTCGTTGGTGAGCTACCTTTGTCATTTGCCTAAAATTATGTGGAAGGTGCTTTTGCCATCAATACCAGCAGAAGTTAAGGAACAAAAACTAGGGATTCCTATTTTCGCTTATAGAAAAGCAAAGAAAACGCACACCCCTTTTACAACTCCATAATTCTATTCAGATTATGTTTTCCTTTTATGAATATTAGTTGAAAAATAAATCCTTTATATATTATAATATAGTACTCAAAGTTTTGGTAGTCAAACAGACATTGATATTCCAATACGATGGAAGTATTTTTTAAATAAATTAGTCATCACAAACTGTTACTATTCTTCAGAAATATTTTTTCCGGAAACACGTTTTTGACAACATAAATTTTTTCAGAAGAATTTTTAGAAAATTGGCCAAATAAGCTTGTAGGTATTTAAATTTTATTGGATTTAAATTCATAAAATTATTGAAACTATATTTCAAATTTAAGATATGTTAGTTCAAATAAATATTATGGGCTAGTATAATTGAATTAATTATTTAAGTTCAATAATATTGACTGGGCTAGCCCATTTAATTGGGCTAGGAATGATGAGCCCACTTCATTAGGTCCAATATACCATCTTCCTAGAGGCCCAGTTTGATATCACGTGTCAAATGATGTGGGACGCCAAGTAAAACAAAAGAGCCAATAGAATCGTACCACGTGTCAAAATGACAAGGCATGCAAAGCCAAATTAAAAGACCAATGAAACTGCGTCACGTGTGCAAGTGACATGTTCTGACCAATTAAATGCGACCTTGACACACTTCAATTTGATTGGTCGGAAAGAGTTTGTTCTTATCATAACTCTTCCATTTTACAACTATAAATAGGGGTCTTCATAACTCAGAAAAGAGACTAGAAGCTATACCAAGAAGCAAGAAAGAGCTCGTGAATTAAACGTTACAAATTCCTCCACAAGTTTCAAACTTCAAGCAATCTAGTTCAAGCTCAAGAACGAAAAACAAATCAAGGTCAAGTTCAAGCAATCAAATTCAAGCTCAAGAACAAGATCATCGCTCGTGAAAATAACTACATATTCAAGATCAAGCTCAAAGGCCCTTGAATTCATTTATTATAAAAAAGTAGAATGAGAGGATTCATAGAGATTGTAATACTCAAATGTTTAAAATAAAATACTATAATTGTTGCAATATTTTTCGATCTTGATTTTATTTTCTCGACGCAATTTATTATCTACAAATTCTGGCACGCCCAGTGGGACAATCTCTACCTCTCATCTCGACTTTTCAATCACCTAAGTTCAAAGAACATTGAAATGGCTTCAAAGAAAATCAACTCCGGTCCAACTTCCACCGAGGCTGCTATTTTCAAGTTTTATGCTGATGTGTAAAACATACTCGAAGTTACCTTTGCAATGTTTGGACCAGTTAAAGGAGAAAAGCAAGCTCGTTAGGACAACAAGCACCGTAAGTGCCATCTGCATCAACCCCTATTTTCGGAACTTCATCCTCAAAAGGAGCAAGATCTTCCACAAATGCACCTGAAAGAGGAAGCGATGTTGCTGAAAAGATCAAGAAAACTCTTGCTCTGCTTGACCTCACCGGATCCAAGCACTCTGCTGCGAAGGAAGATGATGATGTTTCGAGTTATGGATCCTCCCCACTTACACCGTATAGCATGAGCCAACCGAGGACCAATTTTTGTGACAATCCATGCTACTCTCTATCATCCACGACAACCATGCAAGCCATGGTGACAAACACTTTGTCTGTGGAGGAGCAGTTGGCAAACTTGAAGGAAGCGATCGCTGGATTGACCAAGTGCATGAAAAATCAAGATGCTAGATCCCCAAGCTAACAGATAGGGTGAGAATCTTGATGGAAGAAGAATCCACCTACGCACCCGGCAAGCTCCCAGAAGTTCTAGAGAGTGACTCTCCCCCAAGACAAGTAGCATCCGCTAAGGCTATTCTGAAGGGATGACTACAATCGATCAACTGAAGGAGTTTATTGAAGGAACCATTAAGAACAAGTATGAAGTTGTTGCCAAATCCTCCCTTACATATGCAAAGTCGTACACTGCAAGGTCCGATATGTTAAAGATGCCTGCTGGCTATCAATCTCCAAAGTTTCAACAGTTTGATGGTAAAGGTAATCCAAAGCAACATATGGCGCACTTCGTTGAGACATGCAACAATGCTGGAACTTATGGAGATTGCCTCATCAACTAGTTTGTCCGTTAGCTAAAAGGAAATTCTTTTGACTGGTACACAACCCTCGAGGATGGATCTATCGATAGTTGGGATCAACTAAAGCAAGAGTTCCTCAATCGCTTTTATAGTACGAGACATACTGTAAGTATGATAGAACTTACAAATACTCGTCAATAAAAGGGTGAACCAGTTATCGACTTTATCAATCGTTGGAGGAATGCAAGCCTCAACTGCAAAGAGACGTTTAGTGAAGCTTCTGGCATAGAGATGTGCATCCAAGGCATGCATTGGGGACTCCGCTACATCTTGCAAGGTATCAAGCCTAGCACATTTGAAGACCTTGCAACTCGTGCTCACGACATGGAGTTAAGCATGGCTTTCGCTGGAAATGAAAGGCTGCATATCTATGAGCCTCGCAAAGGGAACGACTAGCAAAAATTCAGGAAATAGAGCAAGTTTGTACCCAAATCTGAAAACAAAGAAGCTATGAATGTCAACACATCACCTGTGAAGTACATAACGAAGGTGAGCAAGAAGTAGAGTATGAAATCCACTTCTTTTCAAGATAAACCAAGTGGGAAGTTAACTCTAAAAAAAATGCAAGAGAAGGAGTACCCATTTCTGGATTTTGATTTGCCATCCATTTTTGAAGAACTCCTCGAGTTAAATCTTATTGAGCTTCCAGAGAATAAGCGACCAAATGAAGCTGGGAAAATGAATGACCCAAATTACTACAAATATCACCGACTTCTGAGCCACCCTCTAGAGAAGTGCTTTGTCTTCAAGGACAAAGTTATGGACTTGGCTCGCGAAAATAAGATCGTTCTTGAAGATGAGAAAGCAAGTGCAAATAAAGTCTCTATCACATTTGGCTCATTCAGTCCAGACGAATTATATAGTTTTAAAGAAAGTAAAGATGAAGAGTTACTGGAGAATAACAAAGTTGAAGATGGTCAACTAAGGATGATGAAGGTTGGACATTGGTGACTCACCGTAAGCACTACAAAAGGAGCCCACGAAAAGGATCAATAGAACAACCAACAAGGAAAATAATGGTGAAAAGACCTAGGAGATGGAATCCAGTTAAGCATGTAAAGAAAGCGTAAGTGGAGATGCACCACCATCAAAAGCCATGACATCCAGTGACCTTGGAGGAGTTTTTACCAAGTTCGTTCCGCACGAAGATTTCCTATGGGTGTATTGATGCCTCTTGTTTCCATACTGACGAAGGGAAAAAAAAGGGTGATGACCTACGGTTGGCACCATGTTTGGAAAAGCTTATGGAGTCCACTCCTCAAGAAGTTAATGCTTGAGAGGAAAAATTCACGTTCACAAATGACGATCTTCTGCTAAGTGACACTCCTCATAACCGTCCATTGTACTTGGTTGGCTATATGGGTGATGAAAGGGTAAATCAAATTTTGGTTGATGGGGGATCCTCAGTGAACATTTTGCCAATTAGCACTGTGGAGGAACTTGGTATTCCCATGAACGAACTCTCAGAAAGTCGTGTGATGATCCAAGGATTCAACAAATGGGGGTCAAAGAGTCAGAGGCCAAAGAGCCATAGGCGCGATCAGGCTGGGAATCACTATTGAAGATATGCAATCAAGTGCATGGCTGCATGTGATCGATATGAATACTTCATACAATGTCTTTCTTGGAAGGCCTTGGATACATGAGAATAAAGTAGTTCCATATACCTATCATCAATGTTTAAAATACTACGAGGGTGAAATCGAGAAGAAGATAGTTGTTGATGATAAGCCATTCACCGAGGCAGAGTCACACGTCGCCGATGCGAAGTTCTACTTGAAAAATCGCATTGTGAAGGAGCTAAAAGTTGATGATGGCATGAAAAGCAAGAATGACAAGCCCATAACTAAAAGAGCTGAGGTGACTATTGGAAAAGTCAATGTTGTTACTGAGAAGGTACATGCCAACGCGAATAAATCTCATAGAGGGGATATTGCATCTTATGGAAAGAAAGTAAGTCTCACGCTCTAATATGTCCCTAAAAGGAAGAAAGATGAGGGCAAATCATCTAATCTCCAAACTAACACGCTAAAAGAGTTAACTCTTCTGGTAAAACGAATTGAGGCAATAAAGTTGTCCTCGAAGCTTGCAGGGTTTGTGGCCCAAAATCGTTTGCAGAATGTGGCACTACCTACAAAGAGAATAGATGAAGGTTTTGACCATAACGCTTACAAGCTATTTGCAAAATCTGGATACAATCTCAATGATCCGTCAAATTTAGGGAAGCTTCCATCAGAAGCTGCAAAGAGGCAACCACGTGAAGGTTTGGGATACAAGCAACTGTCACTAGTGCGCATCTCAATAAAAAGGGTGAGTAGCAATTATATCACTGTAGAAGACGAATATGCCGCTTTTAACAGGTCTTCTGTCTTTCGTCGAATTGGAAAATAAACTGTGAGAACTTCCATATTTGAGAGATTAGGTCCACTAAAGAAGGGGAATAAGTTCTAAAGAAAGTATCCAAATACAAGAACACCCGCTTCGCCCAAAATTCAAAAGATCTCTAAAGATTTCCAAAGTTTGGTTCCTTCTAAAATAAAGCGACAAACAAAATTCATGATTTCGTATGATGAAGTACTGAAGATGAAGCCATACGCTGTGGTATATACTAAAGAACATGATGAAGATGAAGAAAGTGTGGGTTTTTCGTATCATGTTACTGCACAAAGCGAGCAAGGTGTTTTATCTCTAATGGAGGATGACGAGAAATTGGACGATGTTTTGCCATGTTATCACATATCCTTCAATAATGGGGACTCTCAAGAAGATGAAGATGCAGAAGACGATCCACCTGAACTGGAAGAAGGAGTGAAGACTACAGTTGATGCCTAAAAAGAATTTAACCTTGGCATCGATGAGGAACCAATACCCTCCTACCTAAGTGCTTTATTAGAAGTTGAGGAAGAAAGCACTTATATTGAGTTACTCAAGGATTACAGGGATGTCTTTTCTTGAAGCTACAAAGAGATTCCTATCTTGGACCCAAAAGTAGTAGTCAATCACCTTGCTATCAAGAATGGTGCTCGCCCTGTTAAATAAGCCCAAAGGTGATTTAGGCCGGACTTGGTTCCCTTGATTGAACCGAAGTTAACAAACTCATCGAAGTTGGCTTTAATAGTGAAGTTAAATACCCGACATAGGTTTCAAGCACTCTCCCTGTAAGGAAGAAAAATGGCCAGATTTGAGTACGCGTTGACTTCAGGGATCGAAACAGTGCGTGATCGAAAGGTGAGTTACTGCTTCATATTCCGTAGCTGATGATCGATGCTACTACTGGGTATGAGGAAATGTCATTTATGGACGGTTCACTAGACTATAACCAAATTCGCATGGCACCAAAAAATGAAGAGCTTACTACATTCCGCACCCCCAAGGGTATTTATTGCTACAGGGTAATGCCTTTTGGCTTGAAGAACGCTGGTGCTATTTATGAAAGGGCTATGCAGAATATTTTTAACGATCTTTTCCACAAAAATGTCGAATGCTATGTGGACGACTTGGTGGTAAAATCGAGGAAGAGGGGCGACCACTTGAAAGACTTGAGGATAGTGTTTGAGTTGCTTCAAAGGAACCAACTTAGGATAAACCCGTTGAAATGCGCCTTTGGAGTTACTTCCGGGAAGTTCCTTGGTTTCATTGTTCGACATCGAGGGATTGAAATTGATCAAGCCAAAGTAGATGCAATCTTGAAAATGCCTGAGCCTCGGAATATTCACAAATTGAAAAGTTTGCAAGGAGAGTTGGCAAACCTTAGGAGATTCATCTCAAACCTAGCTGGGAGGTGCAAACCATTCAGTTTCCTTATGAAGAAAGGTGTCCCTTTCAAATGGGATCAAGCCTGCAGCAATTCCTTCGAGAGAATTAAATCGTACTTGATGAAGCCTTCGATTTTAGCAGCCCCTATACTTGGAAAGCTGTTGATACTATATATTTTGGCACAAGAAAGGTCTGTTGGAGCGCTGTTGGCCCAAGAAAATGGTGAAGAGAAAGAAAAATCTCTTTACTACTTGAGCATAATGATGACACCAAACGAGCTGAATTATTAGCCAATTGAAAAGTTGTGTTTGGCGCTAGTATTCTCAATTAAAAAGTTGAAGCACTACTTTCAAGCTCGTGTTGTTCGTATTGTTTCTAGAGAAAATCTCATCAAGTTCATGATGTCAAAACTTGTCCTTAGTGATTGACTAGCAAGGTGGTACCTCCAGTTTCAACAATTTGAAATAGTGTACATACAACAAAAGGCTATAAAAGGACAAGCGTTAGCGACCTTATTGGCAGATCACCCTATACCTGATGATTGGGAGCTAACTGACGAACTACCTGATGAGGACGCAATGGTCATTGAAGTTCAACCTCCATGGAAGATGTACTTTGATGGTGCTGCACATCGCGGAGGAGCTTGTGCTGGTATAGTATTTGTCACTTCTCAAGGCGAAGTTCTGCCCTACTCTTTTACGTTGATGCAACTCTACTCTAACAACGTTGCTGAGTATCAAGCACTAATACTTGGGCTTGAAATGGTTGTCAAAATAAAGAGGTTGCAATTTCAAGTCTTTGGTGACTGTCAGTTAGTGGTTAATCAGCTTCTAGGTAGTTACGAGATCAAGAAGCCTGAACTACGCCCATATCATGATTACACTAAAAAAATAATGGGGTGGCTCGGTGATGGGACTATTCATCATGTGCCAAGGAAAGAAAATAAGAAGGCTCATGCTTTAGCTGCCCTAGATTTATCATTAACCCTGCCTGATTAAGCACAAGTTACTGTCTGCCAAAAATGGGTAGTATTGCCGCCAAATGAGGCTAAAGGTGAAAAAAATGAACTCAAGCATCGTGTCGCTATTTCTGAAGTTGAGAAAGAAGAATGGCGACAACCCATTATCGGCTACTTATGCTATGGGATACTTTCAGAAAATTTGAGGAGAAGGACTGAAATCTGTCGCTGTCACCTCTCTTACTTTACTACAGAGATACTCTATGCAAAAGGTCATTCAAGGGAGTACTCTTGCGATGCTTAGGGGAAGAAGAAGCACTCCAAGCTTTGCAAGAGGCATATTCTGGGTTATGTGGTTCACAATAGTCTGGACCAAAGCTCCACTTTCATATAAAAGGGATGGGATATTATTGGGAAACAATGGTAAAAGATTGCTTGAAATATGCTCGAAGATGTCACACCACCTTTTTCGCTACTACACCACGCGAAGGGTATAACAAAAAGAGTTTTTCCAATTAAAGGACAATCGAAACGCGATTCGTTTATTAAGAGATTCAGAGTCGCCACTTGGGAGATTTATGGTGTCCCAAGTCACCGGTTTGAATCCCGAATCGAGGAAAGGGTTTGACTCTATGCTACAGTCGCGAACCAGAAATTCGAGTAAGGAATTCTGTTAACCCGGGAGAAGGGGTTAGGCACTCCCGAGCTCCGTGGTTCTAGCACGGTCGCTCAACTGCTATATTTGGCTAAGATTTTACTTTTGTACATGTTAAGCAAAATAGGAGTTCAATCCTTTTAAATAAGAATTTGCTGAATGTAATTCTAATTACTTCAAATGTTCAATGATTGCAACAAAAGAGTCACAGACTCAAATTAACAAGATATGACTAAATTCCACTTCTATTTGTTTATCTACTAGTGCATTCCTAATATTCAATAAAGTAACAATCAAACACGAATGACAACAGTAGTAGCTTGACTACATGATACTAATTCAAATCATCACTCAACATTCATAATTCTAGAAACAGACTACTGTGATTGTGAGCAAGGCTTATAGACTGATTCTCAATTCATTTTAGCTATCCTTCTAGTTTCACTAATTAAAATACAAGAAAACAGGATTAAACTAGTTAAGGCCAATGAATGACTCCCAGTTTTAAAAGTCCAACAGTCTGTTACAGTTCAAAACAATCCTAGCTCACTACGATGAACAAATAATCACTACATAAGAGAACTATCTAAAATAAACATAACAAAATTATTTAAATGGCGGCTCCTCAGCAGAAATTCAACTTGAGTTTCATTTCATGTTGTCAACAGATGGAACTACATCGACATAGGCTCGATATATGTACCTGGCAATTGAAGTGAAATAAAACAGAAGAGGCCAGCAGCGGAAACAAACAAACAGCAATTGCAATCCAGAGAACTGAGTTGATTTTCACTTCAAAAAGCCACAAGTACCCAGCAATGAATAAAAGAGGAAGAACACTAATGAAAATAGCCAAAAACTAGCGTAATATAACCAGAATTCACTCAAGTGCGCTCAGATAAACTCGAAATGAGCCACTGAACTTCAGCAACCAAAGATCACACTAGAAAATGTGAGTCTCTGACTAAAACCTTGAAACTAACCTAAAACTTAACAATGAATCAGTACTTTTGGATTTTTGAAGGTTTTCTAGTTTTTTTTTATTTTTTGGATGTTGAATCTCGACTCAGATCTGAAAACTAGAGAGCACTTTTTGGGGTTCAAAACTTGTTCTTCAAGGCAAATGGCATGCCCTTTTAGGCACAAAAAGTGCAGCCTCAGTTTTCAATTTTTACACATTAGTCCCTATTCATTTTCAGTTTTAATCCTTTATTTCTTAGCTTGTTACTCAAGGAAGAACCCTAAGTTTACTGAAATATGCACTAAATTCCTATTCTAGAAGAGTCTAAACTATTCTAGTGTGATCTACCATGTTCTGCCCGATACCAAATACCTAAACTATCCTTTAATACCTCTAAAATTACTTAACTATGGTTAACTGACCTAACCCCTACCTATGATTATCTAGTGATCGACTATAGTTAACTAAGGAGTGATTCATTTCAGCTATATCCAATCATCCTAACTTAAAATTGAACTTAATCAATACTAATTACACTAACATTGAATTAACAACTAACAAACCAATAAAAATTAAAACTAAAACAAAATCATGACTGATATCAAACTAAATCCAACTCCATTCCAAGGAAACAAAAACAGACAGAAGAAATCAAGTTTAACTAACGAAAATAATCCATTAAAACCTGAATCGAATTTAACTAACTAAACAGACCTAAGCACTGGAGCAAATATAATAAACCTAAAATTGTAACAGAAGCGAGATCAATAGAAACTACTCAATTAAAACCCTAAAATTCCAAAATCAATTAGTGTGAAGAACAATCAATCAAGGAGAGTCATAGTAGATAAAAAGAAAAATTAAACGAAAAGAAGAGGAAACTTACTAATTTCGGACTCGCCAAGATAAACCATCGAAATTGATTTTCGGCTAATGTTGTATGTCTATTTTATATAATATAGACACATAATATTAACAGGAATCAATTGCCTCAAAATGCCCTAATATAGGTTCGAACTCATGAACCCTAGATTTGACATTCGAGCCTTTTTACTCGGATTCAAGAGATTTTGGGCAGTTATTAGTGATGAGGCAGGGAAGATGGTCATCTGGTATCGATTTGGTGGGAAAAGGGGTCGGCGCCGCCACTGGGATTCAAGGGCGGCGGCTAGGGTTCATCTGCTTCAAATCAATATTGGAAGCATTTGAATCTGATTCAAAGGGAGAGAAGCATATAATTGGGATGAGGAGATGGAGACGGAGTTAGGGTGTGATTTTGGTGGTCATCGGCGTTATTAGCGTCGTCGCCGTCGGCGGGTTTCGACAGAGAGAACAAGGGCGGGTGGGGGTCTCTAGGGTTTGGTTAAAGATGGATTAGGGGGGTTTGAGAGGGGGGGTGCCTGTTCAGACAGATTTATATTAAGCAAGGATAATCTTGGACCGTTAGACTAATAAACTTAGACGGTCCAGATTAGAGCGATTGAAAACAACGTAGTTTTGGTTCCAGGGGGGCAGGCCGGGTATTGGGGTGGGTTGGTCTTGGACAGGGTGGGATTATTTTTATTTGGGCTGGGTAAATTCACTAAAAGGCCCAGTTCGAACCCTTGTACAAACAGCTTTCTTTTTTTTTTCAATTGTTGTCTCTTTTAATTCTTTTATTTATTTTTGTATTTCATTTTGTATTTCTTTTATTTTATAAAAATGCAAAAATTTAAAATAAAGTCCTACTATATATCAAAGTTAAACTAATTAACTCCTAAAATTATTTAAAATCTATTTCGTGACGAATTCATAATTAAACAATTAAAAATACAAAAGTCAACTATTTTTATTATTTTCTTTATATTTTGTTCTAAAAACAAACCAACCACTGATTAATCCTAAAATATGAAATTAAATCCTAAATGCAAATGCCAAATATATTTTTTTTTTAAATGCAACAATTACCAGAAAATAACACAAAAATTTACAAAAATTGTAAAATAATAAATAAAATCATTTTATTTGAATTTTTGGGAATAATTCACTTAGGAAAAAAATCTCGTGCTCGCAGCTGTCCCTCTTTGCCCGGAAACACGAAGAGTTTTCGTGCAAAGATAAGTGAGTAGAAACGAGCGATTTTTGCCCGTTCGAATATTCAGTGTGAAGCAATTTTGAAAGAGTTGACCGCACCCTCTTCAGAGGTTGCCTACATATCCTAGGCTAAACAGGAATCAGGTTAGTGTAGTTCGGGAGTGTCTGGTAGCTGGGACTACCAGGAGCTGTGATTTCACTGCGCTTGTTGCTGCTACTGCTTGCTGACCTCCTTATTACACCGTGTTAAAATAAAAAGAAGCTAGCCTAAGCTACGATCTATGAATTACAAAAGGTCCTATCTACGTATTCAAACTTGCTCTTGTGTTGCCTTGAACTTGTATTCTTCCGATGGAATTCTTGCGTTGTTGCCTTGTATTGTGACCGGAGATGTTTTGCCATTCCTTCGAGTGATGCTCGACTGCCGAAGTTTGAAATATGTGCCTCTATTCTTCAGGCGAGCTCCTGATTGCTGACGCTTGAAAAGTATTCCCTTGTTCTCCAAGTGGGCTCCTGACTGCAATGCTTGAAAAGTATTCCCTTGTTATCCAGGTGGGCTCCTGACTGCAACAAAATAAACAAACAAAGTAAATTTTCTGCCCCAGTTTGGTGACTGGGCACATCATGTTATCCAATATCAAGATTAAAAGCTAAAATTTGAATTGTACTTCCCTTGTTCTCCAGGTGGGCGCCTGACTGCTGAAACTTGAAAAGTATTTCCTTGTTCTCCAGGTGGGCTCCTGATTGCTGAACTTAAAAAGTATTCCCTTGTTCTCCAGGTGGGCTCTTGACTGCAACAAAATAGACAAACAAAGAAAATTTTTTGCCCCGGTTTGGTAACTGGGTACAGCATGTTATCAAATATTAAACATTAAAAGCTAAAATTGAATTGTACTTCCCTTGTTCTCCAGGTGGGCGCCTGACTGCTGAAACTTGAAAAGTATTCCCTTGTTCTCCAGGTGAGCTCCTGATTGCTGAACTTGAAAAGTATTCCCTTGTTCTCCAGGTGGGCTCCTGACTGCAACAAAATAGATAAATAAAGAAAAGTTTCTGTCCCAGTTTGGTAACTGGGTACAGCATGTTATCAAATATTAAACATTAAAATCCAAAATTGAATTATACTTCCCTTGTTCTCCAGGTGGGCGCCTGACTGCTGAAACTTGAAAAGTATTCTCTTGTTCTCCAGGTGGGCTCCTGACTGCAACGAAATAAACAAACAAAGAAAATTTTCTGCCCCAGTTTAATAACTGGGTACAGCTTGTGAATTGTTACCTAAGCTATTGATGCGACGGTGAGAGTAAAACTAATGACTTGATTGGCATGTACGCCTCCTGTGAGTAAAACTATTTGCCTAAGATTTTTATCCTAGAAGAAAATTCATCAGACTAGGTTTTCTACTTTAGGAGAACGATCTATCAGACTAAGATGCAGACCCTAGGAGAAAATTCATCAGACTAGGTTTTGTTATCTTGTTATCTTAGGAGAAAGTTTCATCAGACTAAGATTTTGATCCTAGGAGAAAGTTCATCAGACTAGGGTTTCTATGTTAGGAGAAAATTCATCAGACTAAGATTCTCTAAATAGAGGAAAATCCATCAGACTAGGACTTTTATCCTAGGAGGAAAATGTGAAAAGCAATGGAAGTATTTTATGCACACTAGCAAGACAGGCAAGGGCAAGGATTTGAGAAACTTCCCTTTTGTCGACTTTCCTCTTCTTCCTTTTCTTCCTTTCATTTCCTTCATATTGTTGAATCCACTTTCTCGCGCTGTTTTGTCCCTGTTTCAAACAAAGAAAACTTGTGAGTTTAAAAAGTGGTGGTTGGTTTGTGGCCTTGAACTTTGAGGGCGGTTGCTTCTGCATTTGCTAAGATGGCTAATTTCAACTCGAGGACCTTGCTTGTTTCTGGACTAACCCCTTTCTCTGTCATCCTCATCACATAGAATACCCTCCCACTATCTTCTATCTGTTGTGTTGCTTGAACTGGTATCTCCCCAACCTTTATGTCTCATGTAAATTCCCAAGCATGACTATTGCCCCTCATTCTGTGTGTATGATGTTCTTTCTCAGCTTAAATAGGCTTCTGCTTTAAGGTTTATTGCTCCTTCAATTGTCACGATAACTGCTTCCCCCTCGAAGACCTTACTTGTTTATTGATTCACCACTTTCTTTGTTATCCTTGACATGGAGAATACCTCTGACCCTTTTCACCAAATACCCTTCATCCATTGCATGATTCTTGAATTAAGGCATACCCAACCCTTGTACTTCACACGAATCCCAAAGCATGTTGATTGTGGCCAACTCATTGTGCCTGCTATTTTCTCCTGACTTGACGCCTTGATGTGTTCACCAGATCCCACTTTGTTTAATTAGAAAGCTTGGTGGCAGATTTTGAAGACATTTCTTACTTGTTATGACCAAACAGACTCAAGAGGAGGAAGTAAACAGGACAAAAGGAATATAGTAGGAGGATAATGAAAGAGATGATTCTTAACAAGAAAACTATCAATTAGAAACCTATAGAATGAGAATACCGACTATAACGACCTTGACGTGCACCTGCAGCCTATTCTGTTTAGCAAATCTGATGTTCGGCTCTTGTTGTGCCTTTCCGCTGTAAAACTGGGCTTCAATGCTCCGCTTACCCGATCTGATTCAAAATCCTTATTCGGCTTGTAGTGCCCGTAGAGTTTTCACCATCAAGCCTCTCTCATTTTAGTTTTCTCTCGTCTCACCATCGCCTTATGGTGCCCGTGAAGGTTTTCACCAATAAGACTCTCTCATTTTATTTCTCCCAGCTTTCATTGCCTTGGGGTACCCAAGAGCGTTCTCCTCAACAAGACTCTCTCATTCTTCATTTCCTTTGTTGGGACCGGAGTGTTTCCCCTGATATGATTCACCTCTACTCGCTTGACTTGGCATCTCTCGAAGACTGATCAGAAGGTCTTCGTTTGGACCGTAATGTGGGCTTTTGGATAGGGTTAGAAAGAAAGGGTACCAAAGGCTCAAAACAATTCAACATAGGTTCAGAATTACAACTTTCGGAATCAGATTTCTCACAACAACCACAACTTCTGCCCCAGTTTCTTTATTGGGGACTTTTGGACTTTTATTTTGGTGTGACTGAACCTCAGAAAGAGGCTGCCTACGTACCCTTTCGGGATCAAGTCAAACGTAGTTCACGCGACTACTATTGTTGTTGCGATCTTTCCTTTCTTCCACTTTTCTTTTCTTTCTTCTTTTCATTTTTTTCTTTTCTCTTTTCTCTTTTCTTTTTTTTTCTTTCTTTTCTTTCCTTTTCTTTTTTTCGTCTTCTTCTCTTTTTTTTTCTTTTCTCTTTTCCTTTCTTTTCTTTTATCTTCTCTTCTTTTTTCTTTTCCTTCTTCTTTTCTTTTGGACTATTTTTCTCTTGTTTCTCCACTTATTTTCCCCGCTCGGGCTTACAAGTTTTATTATTGATTCCGAAAAAGGGGTATGCAAGCAAATAATCGAGACTCAAAGGGGTAACAAAGGATAAAGTGTTTGGATAGCAGAACAAAATGCCTTCGTCATTCCAATCTCCAAAACATGCCAAGTACAAACTACACAATTAAACAAACATGAGGAAAACATACGTAACATCTTTTGATTGCACCAGAATTAATAATCCTATCCACACATTTGCCTTCTACATTTGTCGATTACCCAGCACCAATGGACAACAATCTCGGTACCACGAACGGTCCCTGTAGGCTTGGTGCAAATTTGCTGTTGGCTTCAAACCGATGCGGTATAATGCATTTCAACAGTATTTCTTTATGTTTTATCTGTCCCCAATTTCACACAATTCGGGCTCGAAGTGATCTCAAAAAACCCTTACTTATTTCCCTTGAATATCCTTACATCTTCAATATTGTTTCATTGCCTCATTACTAAATTGACTTTTAAAAACCAGGCTAAAAATTATGCGTGCATGTCATGTCACTAGAACCAGCATGAAAAGAATTGTAAAAGGAGAAGGGAACTAAACAAAATGACTAGAAATAGCGGGAAACAGAGAATTGCATTAGACTGACAGTGAAAGGGTTTAAACAATAAAACAAGCAAACTAAGCTAGTGTTACCACCCTTGAACAAACTTAGACAGCACTACACAAGCTATTATGACTAGACAAACAAGGCAAAGTGAAAGGATAAAAGGGTTTGAGTCACAAGACAATATCCGGATTACAACCCTAAAATAATCCGGACAACAAAAATGACAACAAGATAAACCACCAAAACTCCAAGAGGTGGAGCGTCTTCCCAATTACCAAGCACGGCATCTTAGCCACTAAATTTCACACCAAGACTGCTAGAATTTTCACAAGTCTTCATCACGTTGTTCTGAGCAAACTGCTTCTGAGTTTCTTCTGCCGGCTCATTCTCATGATCAATCATACCCACCATATGCGTCTCATTATGCACAGGAGATGGACTTTGGCCAATGTTTGCTGCATATGGACTTTGCACGACAATGTCGCCTGCATCAATAAGCTTCTGAATTGCATTTTTCAGATTTCAACATTTCTCTATGTCGTGCCCCAGGGCATCTGATCAGTATGCGCGCTTTTAAGAAGGATCGAACTTCTTTGGAGGAGGGTTCGGCGCTTTTATCTTAATCGGCTTCAACATGTCCAGTGTCCTTAACTGCTAGAACAGACTAGCGTATGATTCTCCCAACGGAGTGAATGTTTTCTTCTTCCGTAACCTCTCATCCTTAAATGCTGGATTGGGCCGAAAACCTGTTCCGGGGTGTTTTTGGTAAGCTCGCGGGGTAGCTGGGCATTTTGAGGAGCTGGGTACTGGGAATGTGATGGGCGACTTTGGGAGTTCTGTGGAAAAAAGTAGCATCGGGGAGGGTCATCTAATGCACAAGGATAACCACGGGGACGATGTCGAGGCTGGAAGTGTTGATCAGGAAAACCTATCAAATCGTCTTTTCTGTTCCTCTTCCTTCCAACCAAGCTTACTGGTACGTTCTGAATGGCTTCCGAACAACTCACGATTTTGCCTGATTTGATTCCTTCTTCTAGCTCCCCCATTTTTAACACATCATTGAAAGGCTTTCCCAGGGCCGGGATCAAATGACTATAGTAGGTGGGTCCCTGGGCCTGTAGAAAAAGCTTAACCATTTCTCCTTCACTAATCGGGGGACTGACTCGAGCAGCTTATTCCCTCCATCTGAGCCCAAACTGATTAAAGCTTTCCTCCGGCCTCTTTTCCATCTTAGATAGCGAGGTGCGGTCTGGGGTAACACTTGATTTGCATTGAAAGTATCAGACAAAGTCTTGAGCCATGTCACTCAATGTAAGCCACTCATCGACATTTTGACGACTATGCCAGTCCAAAGCTGCCCAGTTAGGCTTTCACTGAAATATGTCATCATCACATCATCTTTCTCTCCAACAATCCTCATCTTGTTGCAATAGACCCTCACGTGGGTTATCGGATCTCCACGCCCATCATACAAGTTAAATTTTGGTACTTTGAATCCTGCGGGCAGGCTGATGTCACGGGACACAATCAATTCTTTACAAGTCACGCTACCCTGGCCTCCCACCCTTCTCCTATCCCGTAAGGACTGTCCCGCGCTTTTCAACTTCCTGGGTACCCCATCTCGCCTTTCTCTTCCTGTAACTTTTTCATTTCTAGCATGAGGCTCATCCTGGTAGCTTTTCGTGTAGGAATCAAGGACCATGTGGGCAGCCTTTGAGGGGTGATATTGGGCATTACAAGCTTTGAGTGGGTATTCATTGTTGGGAGTATTAGATATAACAGGAGGGCCATGTTGGGAAGAGATGACTGGAAGATGAGTGATGGAGCGACTATGGTAGTTGGGAAAATTGTGATAAGCGGGTGTATCTGGAGAATATGGAGGATCCTTTGGCGTTGTGTTTGGAGCTTGGGTAAGGGCAGCATCTAGAAAAATCGGTGGTGGCAGGGGTGGTGCCTTCCCAGTCATCCAGGCCTGGTACATGTCCGCCATATGTTGTCTTAACATCCACACCTCTTCAGCCAACCTGTTATCCCGTTCAACCAACTGATGTCGGGCACCGGTATCAACCAACTCAGTTCTATTGTTGTTTGCCATTGCCTAGTGTTGTAAAGAAGGGTTACCACTTTAAATTCACAAACCAACCACCTTTCTAGAATGGCATGACAAAATGAAACCATCACGTTAGCGTTAAAGCATTTAACATATTGGTAACAGCTTTTGATCGGTCGCATGCGTCATCTCGGCCTTTTCCTTATTTCGAATTGCAAACTTTCCCTTCGTCTGTTTTTATTCTTTTTCCTTCTTTTCGTTTTTCTTCTTTTCACTCTTGCCTTTGTCTTCTCTTGCTCCTATTTTCTTCCTTTCTTGATTTTCTTTTCTTTCTTGTTTTTCCGCTATTTTCTTTTCTTTTTGCCCTTTTGTGATTTTTCCTCTCTTTCTTTCTTTCTTTTTCTTTTTTTTTGTTTGGTTATGGTCGAATCCTATGTAGATTGCCTATGTATCATGACCCCGCATGAATCAGACCAAGCGTAGTTTTTGCAAATAAGTGCAAAATTAAATGCAAGAAATAAAGAAACCATTTTTGGGAATTTTAAATTTTTATTAATAACAACTATGATTACAAAAGGGAAAGTACAAAACACAGTCAAAACAAAATATAGACTCGACTAATCTAGGAGTACATCAAAGCTTCAAATCCTAGGGTCCACGGCGCATCACTCAGCATCGCAATGGGCCTGTGCAAGACTGAAAAGGTTTCGATGTCAACTTTGACTATTTGAAGAAAACTGGTCATGTTATGACTTATTTTGACTTAAAAACGTAAAGTGGCTATTTTTGCAAAAGTTTTTTTTATTTTATTTTTTTAATATTTTTTTTGATTTTTTTTTAATGAAAATAGAGACTCGATTTTGCAGATACGGCCTTTCAGCACTTCTGAAAGGGAGATTTGAAGGTTGTGCCCGCAAACCGTTTTAAAATAACTCAGGGTGGCTGTTCTTTTAAAAACAGCCTTCCGGCGCCCTTTTGGGGACATGCGGCTTATTTTAAAACAAGAATGGCGTCACCCGACTTATTGAATAAAATTAAAATTTTGGTACTTTTGGCTATTTTTGCAAAAAGGGTGGTTGGACCCGATGAGGGTTGCCTACGTATCTCACATCTGGTGAGAATCAAACCAGCGTAGTTCGAGCAGATTTGCCAACATCAAAGGTATTTTGCACAACCATTCCTTTTTCAAATATTTTCTATTTTTTTTTCATTTCATTGTTCAAAAATCCGGCAGCATTTCGGCACTATTTGAGCATTGGTTTTTGAAACAAATGATTACCCTCGCTTAGTCCTAACACTGCTATTTTTCACAATTTTTCACTCATTGTATACAAGCCGGTCAACATGCAAAGCAGAGCAAATAAATGCGCAAGTAGCATGTAAGATGCATCAGGATGGTCATTTCAATTCAGGTCACCTATCCTAGACGGACCCAACCCCTATGTTGAGTCCCCTAAGTCAAATGCACATGATGCAAACAAGCATCCTACTAGGGATCCGGCATGAGTTTATTGTTCCTCTAGGTTTAACCCTAGGTTTATTGATATAGACCTAGCTTACCCGAGCGGACAACTCGGGCCGAGGAGGAGGCAGTGTATCGGGGATACAGAAGCTCCGTCGGCTTTGCAACTTATCCGAACCTCGTTCTAAATAGGGGAAGACTCTAAACAGAAGAGAAGCTACACGAAGTGCACCCTTCTCCATGATGTAGAAGACTCGGAAAGAGGAAGGGATTCGCGATAGTCTATATACAATTCAACAAATATTAAAGCGGTAAAACATTTAGCACACAAGGCATGGAACATGTAGCAAAATCAAATAAAGCCAAATATAACAATTTATCTAAGCTCGAATTCTGAAACCTGAACCAAAAGTTCTGGGTTCTTGTCCCCAACAGAGTCGCCAGAGCTGTCACACCTCCTTTTTCGCTACTACACCCCGCGAAGGGTATAATAAAAGGAGTTTTTCCAATTAAAGGACAATCGAAATGGGATTCGTTTATTAAGATATTCAGAGTCGCCACTAGGGAGATTTATGGTGTCCCAAGTCACCGGTTTGAATCCGGAATCGAGAAAAGGGTTTGACTCTATGTTCAGTCACGAACCAGAAATCCGAGTAAGGAATTCTGTTAACCCGGGAGAAGGGGTTAGGCACTCCCGAGCTTCGTGATTCTAGCACGGTCGCTCAACTGCTATATTTGGCTAAGATTTTACTTTTGTACATGTTAAAACCTGTAGTGCAATTTTAGGATTATTTACCGCTTTCAGTCAATTATTAAGAAAGTGAACGTCGTTGAAGAACGTATTTTCGGATCACGTCACATGAAATGCACCTGGATCCTCGACACATTCTTATTCAACATTTTTGGATTTGGATTTGGGTTGCATGAAATGCACAACCGTATTTAAGAAGGTAAGATTATTAAAAATGCGCCTAAAGTGACTAACGCGTTATTATCTTTGGAGAAGGCCGTGAAATTCGCTAAACGACCCATCTCGAAGTCTAAGTATTTTGTATAAACATTTGTCGAGGGCCCCTCAATATACGTGTGTTGTTTGGCGAGGCTCATCTCATTTTTATTTTAAGGCCAATCTAAAGTAAGCTAAAGTTTTCTATTTAATTGTCTCTAAAATAAAGAAAAAATCAAATCCTAGTTAACAAAATTATTATTCTAATCATGCGACAGGTTTTAAACTAAATAATTCATTAGTCTCCAAGAGAAGCCCAAGGGGGTACGAATTGCAAACCAGTCCTAACATCAACCATACGTGGGCTTTGGACCAGGACCCAAATGAAAACAGGCCTGGGCCGTGCATCTGATATCCCTGAAGCCGCTACTGGGCCCTGACCTTTAAGTAAAATAGGAGTTCGATCCTTTTAAACAAGAATTTGCTGAATGTAATTCTAATTACTTCAAATGTTCAATGATTTCAACAAAAGAGTCACATACTCAAATTAACGAGATATGACTAAATTCCACTTCTATTTGTTTATCTACTAGTGAATTCCTAATATTCAATAAAGTAACAATCAAACATGAATAACAACAGTAGTAGCTTGACTACATGATACTAATTCAAATCATCACTAAACCAACACTCAACATTCATGATTCTAGAAACAGACTACTGTGATTGTGAGCAAGGCTTATAGACTGATTCTCAATTCATTTTAGGTATCCTTCTAGTTTCACTAATTAAAATACAAGAAAATAGGATTAAACTAGTTAAGGCCAATGAATGACTCCCGATTTTAAAAGTCCAACAGTTTGTTATAGTTCAAAACAATCCTAGCTCACTACGATGATCAAATAATCACTACATAAGAGAACTATCTAAAATAAACATAACAAAATTATTTAAATGGCGGCTCCTCAGCAGAAATTCAACTTGAGTTTCATTTCACATTGTCAACAGATGGAACTACATCGACATAGGCTCGAAATATGTACCTGAAAATTGATGTGAAATAAAACAGAAGAGGTCAGCAGTGGAAACAAACAAACAGCAATTGCAATCCAGAGAACTGAGTTGATTTTCAGTTCAAAAAGCCACAGCTACCCAGCAATGAATAGAAGAGGAAGAACGCTAATGAAAACAGCTAAAAACTAGCCTAATATAACCAGAATTCACTCAAGCGCACCCAGATAAACTCAAAATGAGCCTCTGAACTTCAGCAACCAAAGATCACACTAGAAAATGTGAGTCTCTAACTAAAAGCTTGAAACTAACCTAAAACTTAACAATGAATCAGTACTTTTGGATTTTTGAAGGTTTTCTAGTTTTTTTAGATTTTTTGGATGTTGAATCTCGACTCAGATCTGAAAACTAGAGAGCACTTTTTGGGGGGAATTTTTGGGGTTCAAAACTTGTTCTTCAAGGCAAAGGGCATGCCCTTTTATAGGCACAAAAGGTGCAGCCTCTATTTTCAATTTTTACACATTAGTCCCTATTCATTTTCAGTTTTAATCCTTTATTTCTTAGCTTGTTACTCAAGGAAGCACCCTAAGTTTACTAAAATATGCACTAAAGTCCTATTCTAGAAGAATAAACTATTCTAGTGTGATCTACCATGTTCTGCCCAATACCAAATACCTAAACTACCCTTTAATACCTCTAAAATTACTTAACTATGGTTAACTGACCTAACCCCTACCTATGATTATCTAGTGATCAACTATAGTTAACTAAGGAGTGATTCATTTCAGCTATATCCAATCATCCTAACTTAAAATTGAACTTAATCAATACTAATTACACTAACATTGAATTAACAACTAACAAACCAATAAAAATTAAAACTAAAAAAAAATCATGACTGAAATCAAACTAAATCCAACTCCATTCCAAGGAAACAAAAACAGACAGAAGAAATCAAGTTTAACTAACAAAAATAATCCATTAAAACCTGAATCGAATTTAGCTAACTAAACAGACCTAAGCACTGGAGCAAATATAATAAACCTAAAATTGTAACAGAAGCGAGATCGATAGAAACTACTCGATTAAAACCCTAAAATTCTAAAATCAATTAGCGTGAAGAACAATCAATCAAGGAGAGTCATAGTAGATAAAAAGAAAAATTAAACGAAAAGAAGAGGACACTTACTAATTTCGGACACGCCAAGATAAACCATTGAAATTGATTTTAGGCTAATGCTATGTGTCTATTTTGTATAAAATAGACACATAACATTAACAGGAATCAATTGCCTCAAAACGCCCCAAGACAGGTTCGAACTCATGAACCCTAGATTTGACATTCGAACCTTTTTACTCGGATTCGAGAGATTTTGGGCAGGTATTAGTGATGAGGGAGGGAAGATGGTCATCTGGTATCGATTTGGTGGGAAGGTCGGCGCCGCCACTGGGATTCGAGGGCGGCGGCAAGGGTTCATCAGCTTCAAATCAAGATTCGAAGCATTTGAATCTGATTCGAAGGGAGAGAATCATATAATTGGGATGAGGATATGGAGACGGAGTTAGGGTGTGATTTTGGTGGTCATCGACATTATTTGCGTCGTCGCCGCCGGCGGGTTTCGATAGAGAGAACAAGGGCGGCTGGGGGTCTCTAGGGTTTGTTTAAAGATGGATTAGGGGGGTTTGAGAGGGGGATGCCTATTCAGACAGATTTATATTAAGCAAGGATAATCTTCGACCGTTAGATTAATAAACCTAGACGGTCCAGATTAGAACGATTGAAAACGACGTAATTTTGGTTCCAGGGGGCAGGCCGGGTATTGGGGTGGGTTGGGCTTGGACAGGGGTGGGATTATTTTTATTTGGGCTGGGCAAATTCACTAACAAAAAGGTCCAATTCGAATCCTTGTACAAACAGCTTTCTTTTTTTTTCAATTGTTATCTCTTTTAATTCTTTTATTTATTTTTGTATTTCGTTTTATATTTTTGTATTTTTTCTGATTTTATAAAAATTCAAAATTTTAAAATAAAGTCCTATTATATTTTAAAGTTAAACTAATTAACTCCTAAAATTGTTTAAAATCTATTTCGTGACAAATTCACAATTAAACAATTAAAAATACAAAAGTGAACTATTTTTGTTATTTTCTTTATATTTTGTTCTAAAAACAAACCAGCCACTAATTAATCCTAAAATATAAAATTAAATCCTAAACGAAAATGTGAAATGTGTTTTTTTATATATTTTTTTTATATGAATTAAAATGCACAAATAAAAATGCAACAATTACCAAAAAATAACACAAAAATTCACAAAAATTGTAATATAATAAAGAAAATTATTTTGTTTGAATTTTTGGGAATAATTCACTTAGGGAAAAAATCTCGTGCTCACAAAAGATGCAAGGCTTGTCAATTCCATGCGAATTTTATTCATCAACCTCCTGAAGTGTTGCACCTGATTGTTGCATCCTGGCCGTTAAACATTTGTGGATTGGATGTTGTTGGACCACTGCCAAAGCCCTTTGGCGGGCACCTATACATCTTGGCTGCAACTGACTACTTCTCAAAATAGGCTGAAGTTGTTGCTCTTAAGGAGGTAAAGAAGGAAAATGTTGCCAGCTCATCCGAGTAAACATAATCTATCTCTTTGGATTTTCTCATTACATAATAACGGATAATGGAAAGTAATTTGACAATAGGTTGATGAACAAGATTTGTAAACTCTTTGTCTTCAAACAATGTAACTCTTCTATATACAATGCTGCCGCCAATGGTCTAGCCGAGGTATTCAACAAGACTCTATGCAACTTATTAAGAAAAGTCATCTCCAAATCCAATCGGTATTGGAATGACCATATGGAGGAAGCTCTATGGGCATATAGGACAACTCACCGCACGCCAACACAAGTGACCCCTTATGGACTCATTTATGGAGTTAAATTCGTCTTGCCACTCCAGCATCAAATACCTTCATTACGATTAGCTATTCAAGAAGGCATCACTAATGAAGAAAATGCTCGACTTCGATTAGCAGAGTTGGAGGCTCTTGATGAGAAAAGGTTGGAATCTCAATAGAGTCTTGAATGTTATCAAGCTCGACTATCTCGCGCCTTCAATAAAAGAGTTCGCCCGAGATCCTTTCAAGTAGAAGATCAAGTCATTGCTATAGAAGACCCATCATTAATTTCTATAAACCTGTAGGGAAGTTCACTTCAAAATGGGTTGGGCCATATGTCATACAAGAAGCTTACTCAGTGGGGCTTACAGGCTAGTATATGCAAATGGCATGATAATCGGCCCTATCAATGGAAAATTCTTAAAGAAGTATTATCCTTGAAGTTGCAATACTCCTTGACGCATGAGCCTAAACTGCATATTCCTACACTCCTTGCCCATATAAGTCTAAACTGTATACGACCCACATACAAAAAAAGAGTCCGCTAGGTTGAAAACCTCGAAAGAGGCGGCCTAGGCAAAAGTTAGGACCTATAAAAAAAATCACCCATTCTGAACTATGGTATGACTTGATCCTCTTCACCAAGGTACGTAGGTAGCTTAGAGTTTCATTCTGAGTTCAGTCGCATGAGTTAAAAAGATATATAGTGCCCCAATCATCGTTCAAATGAAGTACGATGGAATGTAATCTATTCAATCAGCACCTGAAAATCGAGCTGAGGTACTATTCTTCTGTTAAGCTTTGGATCCCATTTGATTTAAAGGGGGCAAGCTGCTATGGTAAAATGGTGTCTACACTAAAATGATGACAATGTTTGCATTGAAGTTTGGGGATTCGCTATGCCTTCATATTTGCCAAACCTTCAAGTTATTTGGTGAAGCCTTCACGACGTTTCAAATTCAGTGAGACTTGAACCCAAGATATTTGATGAGAATGAAACTCTTGAATTTCGATTTGCCAATTAAAAAGAAGTTCTTGCGATCCCGAGGCTTCCACATCATATACAAAAAATTTTGGTAAAGTCGCACTAATTTGGGATTGTCGATATATCAGAAACCAAAGTCAATTTTGAGACATCATCTAAAACTATCCTTGAGGCATTAAATTTTATATTTTGGATATATTTATATTTTGTAGTTTAGATTCCAATAAATCAAGCGGTTCGTGATTTCAACATCCCCACATCATGATACAAAAAAACTGGTGAAGTCACGCAAATCTAAAATTGTTAGTGTGTCAGAATTTAATATTAATTTTGAACTATTATCTAAAACTATACTTAAGGCATTAAATCTTTTATTTTAGATATGTTATATATTTGTAAGTTAAGTTTCCAAGAAATTAAACGATTCATGATTTCAACATATCTACACCAAGATACATTTTTTTTGGTGAAACTGCGCAAATTTGAAACTATCAATGTGTTGCAATTTAAAGTTAGATTCAAAATAATATCTGGGATGATTCTCAAAGTGTTTGCTCCAAATTTTTTATATGTCATAGATATTTAATTCTATTTTCCATGAAATTAAACGGTTCATAATTTTGACTTTTCTACACCAAGATATGATTTTTTTTTGTGAGACTGCACAGAACTGAAATTTTTTACGTGGTGGAATCTATAGTTAGTTTCAAAATATGATCTTGGTCGATTCTGAAGGTGTTTGATTCTAAGTTTCAGATATGTTTTACATATTGAAGTCCAATTTTTGAGAAATCAAACGGTTCGTTATTTGGGATCTCCTATGACAAGATATGAATTTTTTATTACAAGCGCATAAAGCTGAAAATTATGCGACTAAGATTAAATTCGTACAATGTAAAGCAAAAGAGAAGTTGAATATTTAAGCCCTCGAAGTCTCCAAGTTAAAATCTTCAAGTCCGTCGGCCTTCAAGTTGAAGTCTTCACGTTCGCCACTCTTTAAGTTGAAATATTAAGCCCTCCAAGTCTCCAAGTTAAAGTCTTCAAGTTTCAGTCTTCAAATTCGCAGGTCTTAAAGTTGATTTGTTTAAGCCCTCCAAATGTTCAAGTCGGTGTCGTCAAGTTGATGTCGTCCTCGAGTTGAGATGGACGTATAAGTGCCTTTGTACCTTAAGTTGGCCTCTTCGTGGGTTTGTCCTTAAAAGGAACTATAATATTCATTGAAATTATTCTCTCTGATGGTGGCGGCACATTGAGAGTAATCTCTCTGATAGTCGGGTCATTTTGAGAGTAATCGCTCTGATACTCGGGTCATTTTGAGAGTAATCTCACCGGTAGTCGGGCCACATTGAGAGTAATCTATTTTATTTATAAGCTATTTTATTCGTATAATAGTCGTAAGCTATTTTATTCATATAATAGTCGTAAGCTATTCGTAAGCTATTTTGAGCAATCAAATTCAAGCTCAAGAATAAGGTCATCGTTCGTGGCAACAACTACATATTCAAGATCAAGCTCAAAGGCCCTTGAAAATATATATTATCGAAAAGTAGAATCAGAGGATTCATAGAGATTGTAACACTCAAATATTTGAAATAAAATACTATGATTGTTGAAATATTTTTTGGTCTTGATTTTATTTTCTCTACGCAATTTATTGTCCACAATTTATCGAAAAGAACAAGCAAATGTTGTTGTGATACTTCAAGCCTAGTCTTCAAATTATATACCCGACAAGTCTTGAAGTAGGGGGCATTTGTAGATATTTAAATTTTATTGAATTTAAATCCATAAAATTATTAGAACTATATTTCAAATTCAAGACATGTTAGTTCAACTAAATATTATGGGCAAGTATAATTGAATTAATTAGTTAAGTCCAATAATATAACTGGGCTAGCCCATTTAATTGGACTAGGAATAATGAGCCTACTTCATTAGGCCCAATATGTCATCTTCCTAGAGGCCTAGTTTGGTGTCATGTTTCAAATGACGTGGCATGCCAAGTCAAAAAAAAAGAGCCAATAGAATCGTTCCACGTGTCAAAATGACAAGACATGCCAAGCCAAATTAAAAGGCCAATGAAACTGCGCCACATGTGCAAGTGACATGTTCTGGCCAATCAAATGCGGCCTTGTCACACTTCAATTTGATTGGCCGGAAAGAGTTTATTCTTATTATAACTCTTCCCTTCCACAATTATAAATAGGGTTCTTCATAACTCAGAAAAGAGACCAGAAGTTATAACAAGAAGCAAGAAAGAGCTCGTGGACCAAACGCTGCAAATTACTCCACAAGTTTCAAGCTTCAAGCAATCAAGTTCAAGCTCAAGAACGAAGAACAAATCAAGTTCAAGTTCAAGCAATCAAATTCAAGTTCAAGAAAAAGATCATCGTTCATGGCAACAACTACATATTCAAGATCAAGCTTAAAGGCCCTTGAATTTATTTATTATCGAAAAATAGAATTAGAGGATTCATAGAGATTGAAACACTCAAATATTTGAAATAAAATACTACGATTGTTGCAATATTTTCGGTCTTGATTTTATTTTCTCGATGCAATTTATTGTTTACAAAGCTTTTAAGTATGTATATGCATACAACATTTAGAAAACTTTATTCTATCAAATATTAGTTCGCTGTGAAAACAAATTAACTAACACGTGACAATAATATACTATTTTTTATCAAATTATTAGTTAATATTGATTGTAAATTGTAGTTACGTTGTAAGCTTGTGAAAGCGTTCTTATCTCGTAAAAGCATAAAACTCAACTCTTTTTCATAATTTATTAATGTTAGGGGTCGTTTGGTAGGAGGTATTAGAAAAAATAATTCAAGCATTAGCTCTATGCATTACTAATATCTTGTTTGGTGCATTTTTTCAACTTGTGTATAACTAATACTTGGAATTATCCTATTCATAAGTAATGCATAGAAAATCATGGCATTAATAATACCAAAGCTTTAATGCATGCATTAGCATGGTTAAAGATAATATTGTCATTAAAGTCTCTTAAAGCTAGAGAATATGGAGGGCATTTTTGTAAGCAACTATTTTTCTTAAAAATTACGCAATGCATTATAATTTTAATACACCACACCAAACAATATACAAGAAATAATATTTTCATAACTAATGCTTGCATTACTAGCGCATGCATTACTAATCCATGCATTACTAATATACCTTTTTTGGTAACTAAACTTTTTATTACCAAGTAATATATTTACACTATTCTGTTATAGCTTGTTCTGGACATAAGTCCCAGACTAAGCTACTTCTTCCTTTTCTCTAGTCTCCCTGCTTTCTATTTACATTTCCTAAACAGTAGGATAGAAGTTCAATTCAAGCAGTTTTGCTTTCAGACATTTCTTTATATTTTCTCTACAATGTATATCTTGGGTTAAGCTTCTAATAATCATTTCGGCAGTGATCGATGTTCCTTGAAAGACTCTATCATTTCTTTCTTTCCAAATGTAGTATATACTACCAACCAGCACCATTCTATATTTCAGCAGTTGCACTTCTACCGTGACAATGTTGTTCTGTCCATTGTAGTTCATGATCCCACTCCATAACTGCTCTATCAATCTGCATCCATCCTAGCATAGCAGCCCATATTCTTTTTGAAAATGGGCATACAAAAAATAGGTGATTCAAGATTTCAGCTTCTGTATTACATAATGGACAAGAATCATCTTCTATAGCACCCCATTTCTTCAGTCTATTCCTTGTTTATAATCTTTTGTGAGCAGCCAAGTATCTTATGAATATCCATTTTGGTAATCATAGATTGTTCCAAATAATCTTTCTCCATGACACTTTAATGAATTCTCCTCTATTCTTCAAGTACATATCTTTGATACTGAAGTTGTTCATTTGCATCACATCATCCTCTGTGTATCCAGCTTCTACAAAATACTTCTTGGCTTTAAAGATTTTTGAATCACCCAGGAAGCCTCTTTTGGCTCAGTCCCCCATCCAGGATTGTGTTTCTTATAGTATGTATGGACCCATTGCACCCATAGTTTGTCTTTTTTCTTGCACAAGTTCCATAAGAGCTTGCACATTGCAGCTTTGTTCCATGTGCCTATATCAAGCAAGTTCAAGCCACCTGCTACCCTTGGATAACACAGTTTTTCCCAAGTTATAAGTGTCTTCCTTGTATTATGCACATTTCCTATCCATAAGAACTTTCTGCAAATACTTTCAATCAGCAGGATGAGTTTTGGCAATAGGAAGATTTGAGACCAATACACTTGAATGGAGAATAGGATGCTTTTGATAAGCTGAACTCTTCCTGCATATTTTAGGAACTTAGTAGTCCAAGACTGGATTCTCCCTACCATCTTCATAAATAGTGGTTGATATTGTAGCATGTCATTCTTTTAGTGCTCAAAGGTACCCCTAGGTATCTCACTGGGAGTGTACCCTTTGAGAAGCCCAGCAGCATTAGTATCTCTTGTTGAATGTCATATTTAACTCCTCTAAATTAGATAGAACTTTTTCCTATATTAGCAACCAGACCTGAGGCTTGTGAGAATTCTTGAAAACACTAGAATAACAACTTCACAGATATATAGTCACCTAGACAGAAAAGCAGAAGATCATCAGCAAAGCTCAATTTTACTCTGTTCAATGTGGCACATTTTGGGTGAAAATTAAAATCTGGATTCCTCTTTAAGTTCTGCAGCAGTCTTGTCAAATATTCCATAGACAAAACAAATAGATATGGGGATAATGGATCACCCTGCCTCAATCCTTTTTTTGCTTTGAAAGGTACTGTGTGCTGGCCATTTATAACTATGGAGTATGACACACTTCTCATACATACCATAATCCAATTCACAAACTTCCCCAGCATTTGTATGCTCCTTAACACCTGTTCCATGTATTCCCATTCTATAGAATCATAAGCTTTCTTCATATCTACTTTTAACATGCATCTAGGAGAGATACCCTTCCTGCTATAGCCTTTAACAAGCTCAAGACTCATTATTATTTTGTCGTTGATCAGTCTCCCTGGTACAAAGGCTGCTTAACTTTCATCCACAATATCATTCATTATGCCTTGTAGCCTGTTTGTTAGGACCTTTGAGATAATCTTGTATAGTATGGTGCAGCATGATATTGGCCTGAAATCTGAGACTCTATTTGGGTTTGGTATCTTAGGAATTAAGGTTACTATGGTGCAGTTGATTGGATGATACATTTTTCCTTCAGAAAAAAACTGCATCACTGCTTCAGTTATCTTCTCCCTAACTACTGGACAAGCTCTTTTGAAAAATGGTGCATTAAAACCATAACTCCCTGGTGCTTTGTTATCACTTATCCCCATAATTGCTCTGTATATTTCCTCCTTTGATATATCTTCTATCAGTTGTTTCTTCTGCTGGCTTTTGATCAGTGGTCCTTCTCTCATTATTGCTGGATTGATAGCTCGTAGTTTCCCAGCTGTTGATCCTAATAATTGTTTATAGAATCTCGGTATCTCCTCTTCTACCTCCTCTTTTGTCTGTGTCACTGTTCCATTGCTTCTTGTTAGGTTCTGAATTTTGTTTTGAGAACTCCTCTTCTTCATGCTGGCATAGAAGTAGGCATTGTTTCTATCTCCTAGTTTTAACCACTGTACTCTTGATTTCTGTTTTAGTATGATTTCCTCCGCCCTTAGCCATTTCTCCAACTTTAGTTTTAATTTCTTTTCTGCTAGGATCATGTTTTCAGGTTGTCCGGGGCTCCTAATTTGTTCTTGTATGATGCATAGTTTCTCCCTGCATTCTGTGATCTTTCCTCCTACATCATTATATTCATCTGCATTCAGCTTCTTCATAGCTTGATTCACCTTCTTCAATCTTTTCCATACATCTCTTATTCTGTTATCTGAACTCCTCCATTAGTCCTCAATTCAGCTAATGCAGCATCCTCCACAAACTTATTGAAGTCTTTCACTTCCATCTTTTGGACAGGATTCCCAACTGGCCTATCCTCCCTATTCTCCTTATAGCATTGAAGTCACCCGTGATCATCCATGCCCCTTGTATTTTTCTATTGACTTGAAGTAAATCCCTCCATATTTTTCTCCTATCTTCCACAGTATGCAGACCATATATTGCTGAAAATTCAAACCTCACATTCGTGGGGCATTTGCATCTATACCTGCTTTTTGTACCACATTTTAACCTGTGCCCACTTTGCAAAAAAAATTACAAGCGTACCCGCTTTTTCACATAACTTCAGCACACGGGGCTGAAGTAGCAAAGGCAATTACACAAAACTTCAGTATTTTAGTAGCCGGGCCTGAAGTTCAGCTCTAGAGCTGAATTTTTTGTTTTGTAACCCGCAAACTTCAGCTCTAGAGCTAAAGTTTTCAAGTTATAAAATAAAAACTTCAGCTCTAGAGCTGAAGTTTTCGAGTTATAAAATAAAAACTTCAGCTCTAGGTGAAGTTTTTATTTTATAACTCGAAAACTTCAGCTCTAGGTGAAGTTTTTATTTTATAACTCGAAAACTTCAGCTCTAGGTGAAGTTTTTATTTTATAACTCGAAAACTTCAGCTCTAGGTGAAGTTTTTATTTTATAACTCGAAAACTTCAGCTCTAGGTGAAGTTTTTATTTTATAACTCGAAAACTTCAGCTCTAGGTGAAGTTTTTATTTTATAACTCGAAAACTTCAGCTCTAGGTGAAGTTTTTATTTTATAACTCGAAAACTTCAGCTCTAGGTGAAGTTTTTATTTTATAACTCGAAAACTTCAGCTCTAGGTGAAGTTTTTATTTTATAACTCGAAAACTTCAGCTCTAGGTGAAGTTTTTATTTTATAACTCGAAAACTTCAGCTCTAGGTGAAGTTTTTATTTTATAACTCGAAAACTTCAGCTCTAGGTGAAGTTTTTATTTTATAACTCGAAAACTTCAGCTCTAGGTGAAGTTTTTATTTTATAACTCGAAAACTTCAGCTCTAGGTGAAGTTTTTATTTTATAACTCGAAAACTTCAGCTCTAGGTGAAGTTTTTATTTTATAACTCGAAAACTTCAGCTCTAGGTGAAGTTTTTATTTTATAACTCGAAAACTTCAGCTCTAGGTGAAGTTTTTATTTTATAACTCGAAAACTTCAGCTCTAGGTGAAGTTTTTATTTTATAACTCGAAAACTTCAGCTCTAGGTGAAGTTTTTATTTTATAACTCGAAAACTTCAGCTCTAGGTGAAGTTTTTATTTTATAACTCGAAAACTTCAGCTCTAGGTGAAGTTTTTATTTTATAACTCGAAAACTTCAGCTCTAGGTGAAGTTTTTATTTTATAACTCGAAAACTTCAGCTCTAGGTGAAGTTTTTATTTTATAACTCGAAAACTTCAGCTCTAGGTGAAGTTTTTATTTTATAACTCGAAAACTTCAGCTCTAGGTGAAGTTTTTATTTTATAACTCGAAAACTTCAGCTCTAGGTGAAGTTTTTATTTTATAACTCGAAAACTTCAGCTCTAGGTGAAGTTTTTATTTTATAACTCGAAAACTTCAGCTCTAGGTGAAGTTTTTATTTTATAACTCGAAAACTTCAGCTCTAGGTGAAGTTTTTATTTTATAACTCGAAAACTTCAGCTCTAGGTGAAGTTTTTATTTTATAACTCGAAAACTTCAGCTCTAGGTGAAGTTTTTATTTTATAACTCGAAAACTTCAGCTCTAGGTGAAGTTTTTATTTTATAACTCGAAAACTTCAGCTCTAGGTGAAGTTTTTATTTTATAACTCGAAAACTTCAGCTCTAGGTGAAGTTTTTATTTTATAACTCGAAAACTTCAGCTCTAGGTGAAGTTTTTATTTTATAACTCGAAAACTTCAGCTCTAGGTGAAGTTTTTATTTTATAACTCGAAAACTTCAGCTCTAGGTGAAGTTTTTATTTTATAACTCGAAAACTTCAGCTCTAGGTGAAGTTTTTATTTTATAACTCGAAAACTTCAGCTCTAGGTGAAGTTTTTATTTTATAACTCGAAAACTTCAGCTCTAGGTGAAGTTTTTATTTTATAACTCGAAAACTTCAGCTCTAGGTGAAGTTTTTATTTTATAACTCGAAAACTTCAGCTCTAGGTGAAGTTTTTATTTTATAACTCGAAAACTTCAGCTCTAGGTGAAGTTTTTATTTTATAACTCGAAAACTTCAGCTCTAGGTGAAGTTTTTATTTTATAACTCGAAAACTTCAGCTCTAGGTGAAGTTTTTATTTTATAACTCGAAAACTTCAGCTCTAGGTGAAGTTTTTATTTTATAACTCGAAAACTTCAGCTCTAGGTGAAGTTTTTATTTTATAACTCGAAAACTTCAGCTCTAGGTGAAGTTTTTATTTTATAACTCGAAAACTTCAGCTCTAGGTGAAGTTTTTATTTTATAACTCGAAAACTTCAGCTCTAGGTGAAGTTTTTATTTTATAACTCGAAAACTTCAGCTCTAGGTGAAGTTTTTATTTTATAACTCGAAAACTTCAGCTCTAGGTGAAGTTTTTATTTTATAACTCGAAAACTTCAGCTCTAGGTGAAGTTTTTATTTTATAACTCGAAAACTTCAGCTCTAGGTGAAGTTTTTATTTTATAACTCGAAAACTTCAGCTCTAGGTGAAGTTTTTATTTTATAACTCGAAAACTTCAGCTCTAGAGCTAAAGTTTTCAAGTTATAAAATAAAAACTTCAACTCTAGAGCTGAAGTTTGCTAGTTATAAAATAAAAACTTCAGCTAGAGCTGAAGTTTCCTAGTTATAAAATAAAAACTTCAGCTCTAAAGTTGAAGTTTTGTTTAGTAACCCGGAAACGTCAGCTCTAGAGCTGAAGTTTCTCGGTTATAAAGGGAAGCTGAAGTTTTTTAAAATGTGGGTACGGATGCAAACAAAAAGACAAAGCGGCTACATGTTAAAAAGTGGTGCAATTTTTACCACATTCATGTTCCTGATAAGGACTGTAACATGACTGAGTTGGTATGTCTTCTCTAGCACTGTACATTCTACTTCCCTACCATCCCATATCAACCAAATTCTCCCTTTACTACTGTGCTCATAGTTGGCTACCCACTCCCAATCTGAAGTGATCCTTCTTATTACTTGACTAGCTTTTTGCTTCTTCACTTTATGTTCAAGTAGTGCCATCATACTAACCTTATTGCTTCTTATAAACTTCTTCAGCTCCTTCTGTCTTGGAGTCTTATTCAAACCCCTAATATTCCATGTTATCATCTTCATACTGGAATGAATATGGCATGTGAACCCCTTCTACCTCCTCTTGTCTCCTTTGTCTACTTGAACCCTCTCCCAATTGGCTTAGCTGTAATAGTTGTAATCCTGATTCTGCTAGTATATTAAAACTATTCAGGGTATTAATTACATACTCTTCCATTTTCTCCTTGTTTCTAGCTATAAACTTCCCTGTAGACTCTATCCAGTTCTGCTCACCTTTTTCACTATCAACCTTTGCATTTGAGTTCTCATTTGTACTGGTTGTCCCTTTTGCTTGTTGATTGTTCTTAACAGCTATTGATTGGTCTATCTTGTCATTGCTCCTTTCTTTTGGCATCCAATCTTGTCTCTGCTTTTGCTGCTTTATCTTAGTCTTTTGCATCTGTTGTTCATCCTTTCCACAACTATGTCCGATTTGTCTACAGCTTTGACAGAATTCTGGCATCCAATCGTAGGCTACACTTTGATTAAACTCTCTTCCATTTGGATCTATTACTTTGATGGATTTTGGGAGTTCTCTTGTTATATCCATTTCAATCAAAACTCGCGCATAGGTAATTCGATCCAACTGAGTAGTGCATGCATCTGCGTACAATGGAATCCCTAGACAACTACTAATTCTGCTCAGAGATCTAGCTCCCCAGCAATTTAAAGGTAAGTTTGGAAATCTCACCCACACTGAGATTGTTTGTAAGATCTCCTTGTTGAAATCAAAATTCTTCGACCAAGCCTTCACGATCATCGACTTAGTACCTAGCATATGTGGTCCAGAGTATAATACTTCATCCCTGTCCGCCATTTAATTGAACCTTACAATGAAATATCCCTTATTACGGTAATAGATCTTAGATTTAGCAGTAAAGTTCCATTCCGCCGTGATGGATCGCTCCATGGTTCCAATTGATAGTGTAATTCCAACTACATAGACAATTAAAGCTTGTTTCCATTTTCTCGTCACTTCTTCCATTTCATCCTTACACAATTCCACAATTACTTCTCCATTTTTTATATTCGGTGCAATGAAATTTAGATCGATACCTTTTGACGCCAATTTGTTCGCCGCAAATAGATTTGTCCAATTCCTCTGATTAGTCACTTTAGTTGCGACTGCAGCTTCATTTTTGTTGTCATCAGCTTGCGATATATTCATTTTTGACCTTCTCGTTCTCATTTATCATTACAGGACTTGTTGCATGCATTGTTTTCAGATCTTCCTTCATGGTTGTTAATGGCTGCCACTGTTCTATTGGTTTTATCTCTGTATTCTCCACCTCAACAATCCGTTTCTCTGCGCTTTGTGAATTACCAGCTTCTGATCGCAGCGGACTCAACCTTAGGAAGAGTGGGCGCTAATACTTTTACCCGATAGTGAAATCGGGGTCAATTTCCATAGGGAGCTAGAAAAGGGAGTTGAGTAATTACTTAGTCTAGAGTGCGTTTTGACTCCTAATTGTACTTCTATCATTTTTTGGGGTTTTATAATTATCAACTACGATTTAATAACTACTAGTTCAAACTAAGTTATGCTAAAATATTGATTCTAGGATGTATGCAAGATAGAGAAAAACACTAGGGTCGTGGCATTTACCGAGGTAGTCAACTAACGGGAAGAGATTCCTAATACAAGAATGATGATTATGGGGCCTATGCTATAACTGTTGCACGATTGCACTCACTCTCACACCTCTCGGTAGAGAGAATGATTTTGCCCAATTGACTATCTCAAGACCATTTGGGTAGGCTGATATGCCCAAGCAACTTATGGTTCAAGTTGGGTAATTACTCTCTCGAGGTTTAACCCGTTAATTGGGATTACCATTCTTATGGGTCCATCCCAATTCCTTGTTGGGTCAATTTTGGAGTCATAGACACTCTTTCTCAAGAAGAGTCAAGACCAACAAAGCTAGACTCGGTATTTGCAACCACCAAATCCTAATTAAACCATAAAATTAACCCAAATAGCAAACACCCAACATCATTCAAGCATTAAACAATCACACCCATTAGTTACCCACACTAGGGTTGAGCCACAACCCTAGCTAATGGGTTTAGCTAGACATAATAGGAATAGAAATTGAAGAAATAAGAGATAAAATCATCATATTAATTAACTACAAAGTTAATCTACAAGAATCTATGATAAAACAAGATGAAATTGCCCAAAATAGGCTAAAACTTGAGTCTCACGAGTGCAACAGCTATATCTGATACTGTTCGCCTAAAAAAAGTAAAATGTTCTATTTATACTACACAGGAAAAACTTGACAAAAATACCCCTACGGGTTTGGCACGGACCGCGGAGAAATGTCGCGCGGCTACGGAGGGCTCTTTGGTCTTCAGTGGTTGCTTCTGAAACTGAGGCCGCGGTCGGTGCACAAATGTTGCGCGGACCGCATAGTGCTTGGGCGCGGCCGCGCTAGCTGCAGGGCGCGGACCGCGTGAAAAGGGACGCGGCCGCGTGGAAGGCTTGACAAAAATCACTAGTCTCTAAACTTTCTTGTGCGGCCGCGTGGCAAATAAGAGCGGTCCGCGCAGGTCACCATGGGTTATTGCACAGTCTCTGAACTTTCCTGCACGGCCGCGTTCCAAATAAGTGTGGTCCACGCAGGTCACTTTTGTTTCCCACTTCACATGTCCTTTGACGCTCGGCAGATTTCACTCCTTTTTCGAGCCGATCTTTGACGTTTGTCATTTTGTCGCTCAAACCTGCAATAAAGCGGAACTTGTAAGCTTTTTGGGACTAATTTATGGCAATTCATGCACAAAGCCTAGGCAAGAATGGGTATAAAACATGTAAAAATCACAGTTATCAACTCCCCAAACTTAAACAGTTGCTTGTCCTCAAGAAAACAAAATGAGACCTACCCATCAAAGAAAAACACCCAAGTGATTCCTGTTTATCCTAAAGTAACCTCGACAAGCATCAATTGGGACTAATAATTGTCCTTAATGCGAATGCATCATTAACACATTTAAATTTTGAAAACTTGTGGTTCAAGTGTGACACAAGAGCATCAAGAGTTGACACATATTCATCAAAGAGCTTCTCTCAATTACTTTGGTCATTGTGGAACCCAAACTCACACATCTTCAATTCTTCCTAAGTGAACCTCACCTTTTTGAGTATTAACACGCAAACCGAGGTGGATGGATTTCTGTCATCTCTCTCAAAGAAAAGGCCATAAGTCCGGCTCTAAGTACCATATGCTTGCCCCTTGTGTAAGTATCCACTAATGTAGGCTTCCCTCAACTCAAGATCATATAGGGCTTTTGAGAAGTCATTATGAAGGCTTTTGGGTAAAATGTGGGACACATTTTTGTTCAATTAGGTTCAATATTCCCTTAAGCACTTCTTTTTGATTCATTTTGGCACACTTTCTCGACTCATTTGAGTATTTCACTTCTTTCAATGGGTTAGAAAGACACCTTGTCATTCTTTCTTTTGCAATTCAAAGCTTTTTTCTCCTTTTGTTAACTTTTTCCTCACCTTTTTCACTTTTTTGTTGTCCTTGGATTCCCCTTTTTATTCTTTTTTTGTCTTTTTCTCTTTTTCATTGCCTCCCTTTTTTCTTCTTTCTTTTTGACTTTTTGTCTTTTTGCTTTTGCACATTTTACTACATTGTTTCCTTTCTTGTCTCTCCCCCCCAAACTTAGACATTTGTCATTACTCAAGGGAAGATTTGGGTGCCAAGAGAGGATCTCGTTGAGAACGGGTATAGGCTTGTAGCTTTGGTTCATGAAAGAAGAA